>JAXBDA010001770.1:0-50151 GCA_036023075.1 Gaultheria prostrata | reverse complement strand
ATTTATGTATTTATTGTGTAATTATTTTTATTATTTTATATATATTCTAATTATAATGAAATTATAGCATTATGTTTACTAAATTAATAAATTAAGGGCAATAAAGTCATTTGACAACTTATCCTATTATATTCACCCTCCAAATCCCCTGCTCAAAAAATCATCCAAACACCTCATATACAAATCCACTCTTCTTAGGAGGTGGGGTCAACCTCATTACAAATTCACCCTCTAATCCGCCCTCGTTACAAATCCACCCAAATCATCTCCGGCATCCAAACGGGGCGCCAGCGTCGTCGTTTTAGCTGCCATGAAGCGTGCTTACATCGTTAACCCGTCGACCTCCATTAAACCCTCTGGGATAACCCTTCTTCCACTTTGAAAAATGTCATCTCTGATACTCAGAAGATCATCACTTCTCTCCCGAAACCCTAGCCTCAGATGCCATTTCTTAACCTGCCTCTCTTCCTCTCTCTCTAAACCTCACTCCCACCATCTCTCTCCTTCAAATCATGGACTCAAAGTTCTTGCTTCTGGGTATCATTTTCCGGCCAACAACATTACTGGGTCCTCGTCGGTTTCGGTCGGAACCTTGAAATTCTCATGTGGGTCTCAGTTGGGTATCATTAATTCATTGTGTTGTCGCTTGTTTGGGTCTCAGGCCGCCGTTGAACCATCCACCTCTGATGGGCTTACGGTTGAAGGGATTCTTGCGAATCAGTGGACGATATTTGATGAGAGTGAGAGCGATTGGAAGAGTCATGCCTCTGCAATTGCTCAGTCAATTCATGTCATCAAGAGACGCTTGCAGGTAGTATATACATGTAGGATATGCTTCATTGGGTAGTCTCTTCAATGGACTAATAGTAAGAGCATTGTTAATGCTATATCTGTTCCTAATTGTTAATCCATTCTTTCAATTGGGATGTTCCAAAATGTTACTCCCGTTTTTAGAAGTGGAAGTACAGATTTGATGATTGTCTCAAAGTATCCCTAAAAAAAGTGAGTATAAATTGTTGCAAAGTAGGTAAAATATGGGGGAAATAATGGAAACAACGTCTTAAATTTGAATAGAAGTGCAATCATTACATGTCTCTTAAAAAGTTGGAATTCCCCAGAAGGATCGACAATAATGATCGGAGGGAGTAGTAAATTGGGATGTACATGTCTCTTAAAAAGATGGAATTCCCGAGCGGTACCAACAATAAGGATCAGAGGGAGCAGTAAATTGTTATCGAAGATAGGCCATGCCTTAGTGACACCTTACTTACAATCCAGTGTTACTTGAGTTGAAATGGGTTTACTTGATGATGCTTCATGCTGTGATCAACTTATGCTTTTGTGCTTAAAATTTAGGCTCGTGTGATTTTCTCAGTACTACTTGGGAACAAATTTGTGCTTCTACGATAGAGGTCATTTATGAAGATTTATTACTTCATTGAAAATGCTGTCCTTTCTTCTTATTTTTTTTCAGTTCATCATACATGTTTTCGTCTTATTTAAGCAAAAAAGTTGATTTTGGTGCTCAAGTTTTTGTGGCCATTTGATTGATTTCCTATACAATGTGAAGAATACTGCTCTTTTTTTAAATTTTATATTATGGAAATTAAGTTACTACCTGTGATTCTGTAGTTCTGTTAAGCCTATGTTGGTTTAACCTTAAGCAGAATTTCATTGTTAAATACTTACAGTGTAATAAAGTCGATCGACTCCCTATCAACTGTAAAGAGGGGTGCTTTGGTGATGATAATTCTGTGACTCGTTGTGATTCTGTTGTTGTGTTAAACCTACATTAATTTAAGTCTGAGAAAAAGCTTCACTGCTTGATGCTTACAGTGGAAGAGCTTGATAGTCAGATTAGAGATGCTATCAGCACAATTAGACAAGCCAGACCTCTGGGATGACCCTGTTCGCGCTGGGAAGATAAGCCGGGAGCATGGTTCACTCATGAGCAGGATGAAAGAGGTGAAGGGATTTGAGCAAGAATTGCTTGAACATATTGACATGATTAAGCTTGCGCGTGAAGAGGATGATGCAGATTTGCAATCGGTGGGCCCTCAATTCTAGGCATGTATTTATGCAGTTAATGCTTTGTTGTTAATTTTGTTTTCTAAGGGACCATTTTGATTTTTATTGGCTAATTTTGTCCGAGAATATTAGGGCATAACTACGGTAAGCATTCAGATTTGTTGGCACAGGCAATCATATACGTAATCAATATATTCTGAATTCATGAATTACAGTTAGTATGTGAAGATGAATGAGTTTGGTTTATGTGCGGGCTACATGTTGGACAGTGTGAGATACGCAATAGATGTCCGCAACAAGTTTCTGTAGACTGCCTCCGAGTCCTCACATCGGAGTTGCTGCAGGAAGCAAATTCCTTTACCAATATTTGGCACTAAAACTAGTAGCTAGTTAACTGTTGAGGTACTTCACGGGGAAAGAGTTTGATTTTTATAATATGATTGTATAGAATTAGAAAGGTTGAAAGGGGTGATGTGCCAATTGGAGCTGTAAGTGTGGCAAGACACGTCTTTGCATGTAGCCGCTTACATACTGCATCCGTAGATCAATATATCACATACAAGCCACGATATCAGCAAAATATCTACTGTTTAGTGGCTTCACTTTCTCTTTTCTACTTACGATATCCTTTTTTTTGGTGGTACAAGCAATTAATGCAATGAAACATCATTTGAACTGTTTTTTTTTTTGTAGGAATCAATGAAAGCTTTACTTGAGATGAGAAGAAGTGCAAAAGAGAAAGAGCTCGAGGCTATGTTGTCTGGAGAGCACGATTCGTGCTCTTGTTTTATAGAGGTTTTCTTTTTTCCGTGTTCCGACTTTTATTCAGTACTATTCATTATCCATGCAATTTTTTAACAAATTCCTTTGACATGGAATCCAGTGACTGGTGTGCAATTGTTCCACCATCTACCAACATCCTATCTTTCCTTATCGTGAATATGAGAGAGAATGTTGAACTTCTAAACTCAGATTGGAATCTGCATTTTGGTCTTTAACTTCAGTCATATTATTAACCTTATGATGGACCAAATATGTAGGTTCAAGCCGGCGCTGGAGGTACTGAGAGCATGGATTGGGCGTCAATGGTCATGAAAATGTATAAAATGTGGGCTCAACGTCATGGATATGGAGTGACTGTTGTTGATGAGATGCCCGGTGAGATAGCCGGAATCAAGGTTCACTTTCTTTCCATCGTTTGCTCATTTACTAAAACTATTTTGTATCTAAGATTGGTATTGGTACTAAAAACTTAATTTAGATGCACGGCATATTAAAAATTCTTATAAAAATGAGAAATCTACTACTTCAGTCAAGCACATGCTAACACTTAGCTACCATCTCTCATACAGATACTAATGCCGGAAACCATTGAGGAGAATCTTGTGGCTGTACATGTGTTTTTAAGCCGTTTATGTTCCTAATGGTTAGTGGAAACATGGAGATTAATGTTTGTGAGGGTGTACATTTTAATGTTTGCAGGGCCTGTACAGAGTTCTTAGCATCCTCTAAAAAATTGTTTTTTTATCACCAAGAGAGAGGAGACGATTATTACAAATTAAGAAGAAGCAAGACAAATTTTACATTTTTATTCGAGCGTGTGAGCAGCATCTATGAACTGTAATCTGGGGCTAATCTGTGGCTAATCTGTGTAAGGCTAATGTAATTAGATGGTTTAATGAGAGAGGTCAGGGTCTTGTCAAATGGGGATATTGGGTAAGAAATGTCCAATTTTATGCTATTTCTAGACTTAAAAAAGGTGTAGAATAGTTCAGGAGAGAAAAGTCTACCATCAGAGCTGGGATCTTTGGGAGTCGTATTTTCATTATTTTGCTAACAGTATTTTACTATTTTACAATCCTCTACTTCGATATTTTCTGGTTATTTTCTTTAAAATTCTTCTCTATAGGATTGCTGATCAAAAAAGAAAAAGAAGAATTAAAAACTAAAAAGTTTGTTCTCTATGGGGCTTAGGTAATCTTGATTCTATTACGGCTTGGACTCGATATTGGAAAATTCCAATCGTCCTCTATTGAACTCACAACAGCCTACTATGGTCATAAGTAAGACCTATTAGAACCCCTCCCCTCTGTCTGGGGAGTCCTAGATTTACCCAAATGCTTAACTACTAACACATAAGAGACTAAAGATAAATCTGAAACAATTAGTGATTCAGTGAGATATTTGGACCAATTTTGAGTTCAAACTTCAGCGTAATTGTGCACAGCAGTCAATTGGCCCCTGTCATTGTTTGTGAATCGAGGCTTGGGGTTCTAGACATGTCTTCCGCACGCTAAGTGAAAAGTTTTCGCACTTATTTGCACAACCACCTGAGTCGGTTTGTGTGCTTGCATTTCAACTGTACCAATGACCTTATGAAGGCTTTCATATTGGAATCTAGATGCAAAAACATACTCTCCTTAGAGGCGTATCAAAAGCTCACTACATGTGCTTGCTGCCCTTGAAGCTTGAATTCACACATTTTTACCTTCAACATCGCTAGTCGATTATTCCTCTACTTTGCTGACATTGAATCGATCTTTCTTTAGCGGGCAACAATCAAGGTTGATGGTGAATATGCGTATGGGTATGCCAAAGCTGAAGTAGGAGTCCACAGATTGGTACGTTGTTCACCATTCGACAGTGCTAAACGCCGACATACTTCATTTTCAGCAGTGGCCGTAATACCGATCTTGGGTGATACATCAACCCATGTCCAAATTAATGAGTCTGATCTCAGAATTGACCGATTTCGAGCTGGGGGAGCTGGTGGCCAGCATGTTAACACAACAGAGAGTGCTGTTAGGATAACCCACATTCCTACAGGAGTCACTGCCTCCTGCCAAAATGAAAGGTAAGGTGTCAGTTGTTTTTTTGGCAACCAAGGTAAGGTGTCAGTTGCGGTTGAAAAATCTTAGGCTTTGTTTGATAGATGGAAATTTCGAACGAAGGGATATAATATTTGATTTAAAAAGTTCAAAAGACTAATAAAAAAAAATTCCTCTTTAGTAAGTTCTCTTATTCGCTTCAAATTCAAATTGATCATGATAAAGCTCCCTAACTCTATGTTCAAGTTCATATGTCAACTCTCAAACTAATTTGATCTGTTCTCATTTGGCAATGCAGAGGAATCCTTTCTTTGAATCCATCTATCCAAATGATGCCTTGAAGTTGTCTTCTTAATAACTCTATTTTTCTGTGCAAAACAGGTCACAACATCAAAATAAGGCTTCTGCAATGACTGTTCTTCAAGCACGCTTAGACCAGCTTGAGATGGCTCGCCAGGCCCAGATGAATGCACAACATACACAATCTCTCACAGAAATCAGCTGGGGCAACCAAATACGCACATATGTGCTCCATGTAAGCAGAGCGAACACAAGGTTGAGTTTCTCAATTACAAAAAATGGACCATAGAACCACCTTATTTATTGCCTCTTTATCTTTTTGCAGCCTTACCGGATGGTCAAGGATCTTCGAACTAACTATGAAGTTTCAGACCCAGATTCTGTTCTTGAAGGTGATATCGATAGCTTTATCTTGAGCTTTCTATCGTCAGCCTTGGATAAAGATGAAGATTACTCTTAGTACGGGTTTAGTCTTCATGAAACAATACATTACAAGGGGTGATAGCTTCATTATGGGAATCTAACAGGCGATTTTGGTGGGCCTTTCCTTCTAAACGCGGGAGATGTTGATTAGATTTGTAGAATATCAGCATAATGCCTTTTTTGATTGCAATATACAGTATTTGTAGCTATTCATTCCAAATAAAAGCAACCTTATTTGTCGTTGTAGCATTTTTGTGCCCTAAAACTACCTTGGTGATGACCCCGTTTGTATTTTTTCGTGCTTGTATAGTTAGTAACTATGCGTTTTAGGTATGGATGAGCAGGCGATTTTGGTGGGCCTTGCCTTCTAAACGCGGGAGATGTTGATTAGATTTGTAGAATATCAGCATAATGCCTTTTTTGATTGCAACATACAGTATTTGTAGCTATTCATTCCAAATAAAAGCAACCTTATTTGTCATTGTAGCATTTTTGTGCCCTAAAACTTCCTTGGTGATGACCCCATTTGAATTTTTTCGTGCTTGTATAGTTAGTAACTATGCGTTTTAGGTATGGATGAGTCGAATCTACTTAGTTTCTATCTGCTTCATTATTTACTTGAAAATGCTCGGGCCACAAATGTTTGGACACAGGCTGTCTGCATCTAATGTGTATAGCACGTGCATCGGATGGAGCTGGACATGTTTGAGTCCGTAGTACTTCTCTTCTTAACTATGCGTTCTGAAATGCTTCGGACTAGGGGTATAGAATTTCGGTACATGGGATTTAAAGTGGACGAGGGTATAGGATCCGGGTCTTGGTCAGCAATGCAAGAGCCACAAACAAATACAGCACATTCACTCACCAATGGGTCCACAAAACAAATAAACTCACTCACATTCACAAAGGACCTAAATACGCTGCATCGGGCAACTAATACACGTATATTTATAATCTCTAAGGGCCCACACATATTGCACCGTACAGTGTATACGTGTTTAAAGTTGGGTGTGGTTGTAGGATTCTTGGATCTTGATATAAGTAAACGACCATTGCGCAAATCAAGCTAGTAAATGGTCACTCCATTCACGTGGTATTTAGCTTAGCTAGAATTGAATTGTTTTGTTGAACCAAAATAAAAAAGAGGGCCTTCTAAAATCTTACTCCAGAAAAGGAACATCCCACACGGATAACAGTGTTGAGATTCTAAAAAAAAACATCCGTCGTGTTTATATTTCACTAATTTTGTGGGCAAAATTGTTTTTGAAAACATAAGAATGAGCATAAAACTGTCTAATAATTTAAGTTTCGAAAACTGTCTAAATAATTTTAATGTGTTTTTTTAGAAAAAAATTTGCAAAATAGATTCATATTTCTCCTGTCATCGAGGTTCAGGTTGACATCAAATATTATCTCATTGCAATAGTTTCTTACCATTGAATTCAAAAGGAACGAGATCCTCTAGACGGGACCATCTTGTCCGGCCCGTTTCCGAGCCTTTTGAGTCTGCTTTGATGATCGAAAATCAGATATTAGGGACTCAAAAAATCAAATATCGTTCGATGTGTTATCAAAACATATTTAACTGTAGAAAAATAGATTTTTATCCAGAGTTGTAATATTTTGTGAAACCATTTTTTTCTAGATAATTGTGTTTCGAAAATTTGTTAAACGACATCCAATTAACATAAATTTTAACTTGCCTAGTGTTCTCGAAGGGATTTCAAGTATAAATGGTCTCAATCATCAATACGGACTTGAAAAGGCTTAAAAAATGGGCCGGACAGGACCATCCGAAGGGGATCCTATTCCAATTCTATCACACTGGAGTAAAGGATTAAAAGGTGTCAAGTGATATGAATCCATAATTAAAGGTGGTACGATGTGAATTTCCGAACAAAAAGAATAGTTATCCACCGTCTGGAGAGAATACCGTTCAGGGAAAAAATCGACGGTAAGTCAATCTCTCTCTCTCTCTCTCTCTCTCTCTCTCTCTCTTCAGTAACCTCCGGAAAACCTAATTTGACGTCGCTAGCCAACCAGTCCGATTGATGCTTCCATCAATTGAACCGGAAGAACCCTAAGGTAACGAGTAATTCTGTCCACACCAGTTTGAAGAGTAATTTCGCAAACACCAGAACGCCAATGGAGTCTTCTTCAGTGATTACTCCAGAAGATGTTTTGGAGTCTTTGATGAACGACGGCACTATCGATGCTTTGAGATTGAAGATCATCAATCAGCTCAAAGCAAACGTAAGTATCATCCCAGCTTAATTATATTTACTGGTTGATTTGCTTTTCTGCTCAGTAATCTAACGCGCAGGACTTGTAGATGAACATATATTTTTTTAATGGAAGAAAAAGATCCCACTTTTGTGGCAATAAGAACATCTCCAACCCTTACTCAAATCAATATTGACTCGAATTTCTACTCAAATTTGAGTGAAGGCTTCATGTATTACGAACTCAAATGTAAGCATAAATTGAAGTGCAAGCTTCATTAATACTAGAAAAAGTCCGAAACAACCTGTTGCGGGAAAAATTATGATAAGGAGATTCGTAATTTCCAGTCGGGGGCTGGCTACATAACAGGCAGGAGGAGTCCCCAAAAATTTGCTATCTAAGACTGAAATTTTCGATCAGAACATGTCGCCAGAATTACCGAGCGGGGGCAAAAGTACGATAAGTACATACATGATTTTGAGTTCCAGGTGCTACATACATAACACGCAGGAGTTCCCAAAATTTGGTAGCAGAGACTGACTTTTTTACAATTAGAACATGTCACCAAAACCCATGTTTGATTAAACAATTGATTGTCAAGGAGCCGGGTGGATTTGGATTTTAGAGATACATTTTGATTCAGAAATTGGGTCAAGGCTGGAGAAGCTTAAATATTTGTAGAAGCCATATCTGCGACAATAAGGTCAGGCTGATGACAAATTGGTGGTTTGATGATAATGTTAGTGCCTTAATTTGAATTTTGTGTGAAGTGACATGGGCATTTGCTAAGACTTTGTTTTTACAAAAAATGTGGTAAAATGGAAGGATGTCACGTAGGAATCAGGGAGTACAGGAGGTAAAGAGAGAGGGTGAGGTGTCAAAAATGTAAATTTTGCTTTCGAAAACATGAGAGGAGCTCTATCTCTACCCTCTTCTATAGATTTACTAGCGAAGGAGAAAGAGTGGTACTTAGAGGAGAGTTTGGCCTGCCTCCTTTACCTTCCTTTCTCTCTCAGTCTGCATATCAAACAACATAAATTGTCCACTAATTTCCTCTCAGATTAGTCTGCTCAGGTTTGTGTGTATTTGTCCGAATCTTCTGGTTTCTATTTCTGGGGCACAGGGACATACCACAATATTCATATTTCTTTGTATATTTCATTTATAACCTGGAATAAATGGTGCTTACAAGGTGGCATTGGGTATTTCATGCATCATATTTATGTAGGAGTTATGCTTGCTAGTTGATTACCCAACTAAATATGTCGGGACACCGATTCCAGACTCTCATCCGACTCTCGAGTGTATGAAGAGGAAACCATGTGGCATAGGTTTATGTCAACTTGCCAAAATCGGTGCCAATCTTGCTTAGTACAATTTTTATTTAGGTATCTGTGTTGGTAAAAAATAGTGGAACATGAAAAAATGTGGATCTTATCACGGTCTCACCTGATGGCCCTTGCCCTCTACATAAACATAATGATGCGGAACGTAATGGCAGTTTGGTCCCATAAAGATATTTGCGAGATATATAATATTTAATAGAATCTAAATAAGTATTATCATAATATATAATTAGGTTACTTTATTATTTGCTTTTATTTCCCTTATTGTTGCGAGTTAATTACGTTGTTTTTAATTGTTTCCTTTTATTGTTATGAGTCAATTAGGTAATCTTATTGTTTCCTTTTATTTCCATTAGGGTTATGAATCTATAAATAAGATGTTTAATGATGTAATCGTTAGACTTTGGTTAATGAGAATTTGAGAATTAGGGTTTTAACCCTTGTGTGCCTCCCTCTCCTCTCTTCCCCTTCTCTCTCTTTCTTGTCCGGCATCACATAATTTTAAACCAGTTTTAATGACTTCACTATGACCAAATACCCGTTTTTTCCATCCTCTCGTGTTACTCAAGTTACTCAAGGCAAAAGGCTTTTTTTTTTTAATGAAATTTGCTACCAAGATGTATGTTTGACCGAGTAGTTTCTAGGGTGTAACTTATTTGATGGACTCTTATCCTACCAAGTTTTTGACTACTCTAGTGTTGATGTGGTTGATTAGTTGACGATTACATGGTGATAACCAGTCAGTTGACGTATTGATGACGCAGGAGATATGGTTTTAAATATTGTGAATGAACTGCAAAAGCAGGATGTGAACTTCATGAATATTATTCATCCACGCTTTTATGCATCGGTACTTAGGAGGTCTTGTACTCTTATGTTCTTCTTCTTCTTCTTCTTCTTCTTTGTTTTTGATCGGCTAAGTAGTCTTGTATTCTTGTATGCAGACTTTCTTGTTAGTATATGACCAATCAACCAATTCAAAATGTCTCATTGGAGGATGGCATGATCAAGTTGTATTTGCTGAAGGAGTTTTCTAAATATTGGAACGAACTTCATGTGGATGGTAATCTGATCTTTCCTTTTTCATTTTGTCAGGAAGAGCTGAAGAATACTACTATTAAAATGGCCGAACAGAGTAAAGTTCTTAACACTCCTGGAGCAGAAAAGCAGACAAAAAGGGAGCTGTTTGATGCACTTCGGCAAGAACTTGAGTAAGTGTTGATTCCTATGGGTAAGGGCTATGAATCACAGCTAACAAGGACATACAAGGGACATGATAGGGACACATGTAGAAAGTACTGGTTAATTATAATGTCATACTAAACGAACAAGTTATTCAGTAGTGCATATGGGACCGAGAAGCATATATGTTTCCCTGGAAATCATCTGGTTGACAGTGCAGAGGGGACTGAGAAAAGATAGGTGAGTGATTAGCAGCCTAAATTGCTAAGCTAACAAATGGAACTAGAAGGAATACAAGAAACATCTAAGCAACATAAGAAGTACGTAAAGCCTGTGAACTTATTTTTGGCTTTGTTAGTTTGCTCTATCAAACAGTGGTTCTTTATAGTTCTACTTCATTTGTTTCCATGCACATCCTGGGCAAACGTATGCTACCATTTTGTTGTCTTAAATGGTGGAATGGATACTGAACACCTTGACTATGCATTGGACCAGAGGGTCATATGTTCTAATGACGTCGAAAACAAAAGTTTCATTAATTGTCCTTCAAACCCCAGTTTTTTTTGTTTCTAATTGAAAGCACTTCAATTTGGTTTAATTTCTCCTTATATCCTTTTGTCTTGCAGGACTCCAGTGCTTGAGAAAGCCTCTAAATCAGTTTGGGAGTTGATTTTGGACAATAATGGGTTGGGGAAGGAAATAAGCGAGACAGTTGAAAGGGTCTTCTGTCGATTAAGTGGCCAAGAGCCTCCATTATTCCCTCCAACTAATGAAACATCGTCAGATAAAAAGAAAGACAAGGTGAGCGAGAAAGGCAAAGGGAAAGTGGTAGAAAACGGAAATGACAATTCGGAGTCTGCATCAAAGAAAAGAAAACTTGCTGAAATGAACACTGAAGATGGAGCAGATGAAGTCGTAAGTGGATCTAGCAGACCTCCTCATGCGCCGGATGATTCTAGTAAGCTGCCTCAGTCAAATGTGAAGACATAAGCAGTGCCATGCACTGGTCTGACAGATAGAGGAGAGTTGATTGAACCCTCCAGCTTGGTAGCTGAAGTTTATGGATTTCTGATCTTTTGTTAATACCATGTTCGGTCCAGAGAATGCACAACCCAATTTTCTTAGAGAGCTAGGATCAATTTGAACTAGGTGTAGAAGTAGTTAGGCTCAATAACATGTTTGAAACTAGCATTTTAGTATATTGATTGCTATACTTGCATTAGATTAATCTTGTTATCAACTCCAAATACCAAATTGATCAAATATTTGTAGGTTTTCAATCGGTGTATTCACGACTGGCATTAGAATGGTAGCATTACCTGACATCTTGTTAAATGTTGGCAGGCATTTGAAATTGAATCACATTTCTTGCAACAATGAAGGGTAAAAATGAAGAAAAACCCTAGTTCTGTGATTTTGCAGGGACTGATTTTTCAAATAGAACTCTTGAACTTTTTCTGTAGCCTTTGTGCCGAGAAAAACTTGTATGCCAAACGGGTACAGCCACGTAGTACCCGTCGGTGCATCCGAGCCGTCCAAACGGGTACCGTCATGTGGTACCCGTCGGCCCATCCGAGCCGTTCAAACATGTTTTGGACGGCTCGGATGCGTCGACGGGTACCACGGGGCGGTCCCGTTCTACATGCAAGTTTTTCTCCTTTGTGCCATTGTTTGGTGTCAGCTTACTGTTAACAGTTTTTGTGTAGAATTGTGTCTGTGTATGTATGCTTGTATCTAAAAGGTTGAAACTTGAAACACACTTAAACCTTACAATAGGAAGAGTTTCAAAAACATCTTTCTCCTTTAAGGAAAAGATCAACAAACTCTGAGAAAATCCTCAGAAGATAGACTAGAAACTGAAGTCAACCTAAAACTCTACTCACCAGATTCACATTTCCACCGAAGTTAAATGAAAATTGTTTTCAGTACCTCTCTACAAACGAAAAACAAAGAGAGTCATGAAACAGAACAAGTGAGGATTCTGGTTTCAGACATCCTCAAAATCAAATTTACAGTCATCGCCGAACCTCATGGTTAGCATCAACAACATCATAATCATCCGCTGTTGGATCAGGAAATCCATACGGGTTGTTCTCCGTGGGAAGATAACTCATCCTCGGAGTTCCATAAAAAACTTGTGGAGGCAAGGAATGAATTGGCTGCACGTAAGGGAAGGCACTGTTCATGCCAAGACGCTCGTTAATCCCCGTATCATGAACATACGTTGCTTGTCCATATGCTACATTATTCACGCCAATGTTTTGCGCGAAGTTTGATACCTTCTGTGGTTCTAGCACAGAACACATAGACCTCGACCGGGCAAGGAGCTTGCCCTCATCAGAGCAAGAAACGAGACAGTCACTTAACAAATGGTTTTCTATGTCACTAAGGATCAGACTGCTCGAATCAGGCCTCCCTGCAGCTTCTCCCCAGTAAGCCGGTAATTGACAGGAAAAGGCTGCGTCGTGTTGAGCAGCTGAAGTAATATACGGTTGCAGTTCTTGAATGTGATCGCCTCCCGAAAACAAGCTTTCACCAGTGTTTCCTTCGGATCCCCAGTGTGCTGCTGCCCTTGGATTTTCAAATGGGTATCGATTAACGTTATCATATGTTTGTGGAAAATCCATGACTGGGTATGAAGAAAGCACATCACAATACAAAGATCAACACATGTCTATGTTCCAAAACCCGAATTTGGAAAAACATCAACCACTTACGTACCTGACATAGGCGAAAACGAGTCTATGATTCCCACAGCTTGTCCGTGACTGTGAACCCTTTGGGGGGGAACTAGTGAAGAGGAAGAAGGCATATGTGGAAAAGAATATTGCATACCGGGAAATGGGACTTGCGATTCGGGTGCTCGAAAATCAAACGAGATATTAGTTCCACCATAGAGGTTAGAGTAAAAGTAGGGCGATTCTAGCCGCGGGAAGGGTCTCTGGCTGAGCTCAAACAATCGGTGATCGCATTGCAGAAGCTGCTCGTAGTGTCTGTCGAGAGCTCCCGGAGGAAATCTGATACAATGCCTCCTGAAGAAAAATCATTGTATTTATACAATCTCAGCAATGTGTCATGATTGTAGTTTTCCTTGATCACAGAAATTGGGTTCAACATTAGTGTGATTGTTATGCTTTCACAAGTGTTTTGGTTCTTTTCCTCTTTTTTCCATCTCAGAATTACAAAACACTGTAAACAACAGCATAAGCATTTTTTTTCCAAACCAAAATTTCTCGCGAGCTATGCATGGAACTCCTATAACATGCGAGAAACGCTCTCAGACAACTAGTAAGCACCGTTTTAGCAAGAAAAAAACTTTGGAAATGATAATGCCAAAACTATTTTTGTTAATGTCAAAACTTTAGTGCATAAGATCCTTGCACCTTGGGTTTTTTACACATTTATGTACCCTCATATTCCTAAAATGAAAACTAGATGAATCCAATACTTAAACACGTACCCACCCCCAATGTCCCTCTGACAAATTTACAAACTAATGAAAAAAAACTTACAACACACTGATTTCAAAATTTAAGAAGCAGAAAGCAAAATTAGAAAGGCTTCATACCTGTAGGTAGGAGCTTGACCTCCAGTGAAGTCTGATGTCGCCTGCCAAAGGGTATGCTTCCGCGGCTGCGGATTTGTCTCCCGGAAGAACTGAGGTGGTTGGTTTAACTGCACAAAATTCACCAAATTAAATTTTCATAAATGACCAGACACTTATTGAGCCAAAACAACAATGATAAATGAAAATTCATTGAAAAGAAAGGTTAAATAAATAACCTCAATTTCTAAAATTCCCGGTTGGTCATCAACAATAGTAGCCCTAATTGCCTCAATATCAGACCATTGAATTTCAATCTTACTCTTCAAAGGCCCCTCCAATACTTCCCATACAATTTTCTTCTTGGCATAGTAACATTTCGCTACCAAATCGCCTTCGTGCATAGAAATTCTCTGCAAAAATTTTAATCAACTTATCAAATTAATGCTTTTTTTACATGGGTATTTCACTTTATCTGCATTTCATGAATTGCCTCAAAGAAAAAGGAAAAAAAAAAAGGTTTCATTTTTGTTTTACCTCCCAGGAGCCAATTTTGAGCAGTAATGCTGGGAAATTTGAGGCCTTCAATTTCTCAGTCTCAAAATCATCCTTTTTTGCTCGAAAAGTGTTGCGAGCCGATCCGCTATGAGTCTGATCAGGCGAAGAGCTGTTGCTCCTTGCCTGGGTTAACTTCATCTCTACCAAATTGACAAAAGATGGTGTTTTGCTTAGTCTCAAACCAAGAGGACTTGTTTGGCCAGAAGAGTTGGCATCTCCTTCCTGTAAAAAGATTGTATTGATAGAAGATGTTGAATTAGGGAAATCAAAATACAGAGAATAAGTACTGATGCTCATAAATAAATAGCAAAAAAAAAAAAAGAAGAGGAAAATAATAGCCAAAACCCACATCAAGCTGTTAACCAAAAGAATAAAAGGAAAGAAAAAGAAGCACTTGGAGTTCATGAATGTCAAATGGGCATGGAAAAAAAAGGGAGAAAAATTCGCCTAATTATTCAGTGCTCCCTCCCACGTGGTGCTCCGGGACACTCTAACCCCACAGATTCTCGTGGTTTTCCGACTAAGTGTATGGACTCCACTTACATAAATGTGGTGTTGAAATCATCCGGACCACCACGTGACCTTGCACCGCGAATCTTTGGTTGACAAACTATGTAAAAAGCTAGTGGGTTAGGGAGAGTTAGATTAATACGATAGAGATTTCAATGGTTCTTGAATCCAATCCTCTCCTCGAAAATTCGAAAAACCGTGACAGAAATGTAACCAGATTGAACCTGAAGTTGGTCAATTCAAGAAAAACTAAATACAGAACATTTGAACCCAATCACGCAAAATAAAAAGACCCAAGAAATCCAAGAACAGAGAGAGGTTCTTGCAATGCCTGAAACCGCAATGCGAAGCCTCTAAACCCCAAAAATATACATAAAATACCTACAAATTGCATAGAATCACACATGCAAATATACGTAACTATATATTTTCATATATATCTACATATGAATGTATGTATTTATACAGTCGCCAAAACAGAGACGAAAGTTCAATTCTTGAACCAAATCAAAAGAACCAGAAAGAAAAAGAAAAAAGAAAAACCTGTTGATTGGAATCTGTGAAAAGCCTGGTTCTTTTGCAATCGGAGCTCTGAAACCCAGAAAAAACACTGCTCTGAAGCTCTTCTGCCATGGCTACAAAGGTCATACTACAGATTCTCAATTTCCTAAAATAGATGCTTACATGAACACTATTTCATTAAGAGAAAAAAATCCAGAAAAACCCAGGTCATGTTTTGATCCTATTTTATCTAGGTATGCGAATATATAGGGGTACAGATACAGACCCAATTGGAATTAAAAAAATGAGAAATTTATGTATTACCCTACTCAGGGGGAGAAGAGAGAAGAAGACCAATGGGAAACAAGTGTGCTTCGAAAAGAAGTCTTTTTGACTAGGGGTTTGGTGAGGTCAGCATGCCACGTGGCGATTGGAGCGGTTTTTTTGGGATTGCATTTGTTGAAAATACTAGAAAAAGTCGAGAGAAGGGTCTTTGGATTTTGGCGGCAAAATAGTTTAATAAACTGATTTGTTGTTTTGTGATCAAATGATCTTATTTGATTAGGGTCTCTGGATTACGTTGTTTTGCTAGATTTGGTGGTTTAGGGAGCTAGATTTTCTTACTCTTTGGAATAGGGTCTCCGTCCCAATTTGATAGTTGATTACGAAATTATGTTTAATTTTTATTAATTTTTTTTATCAATATGGATCTTATTTGATGGATCTCATTGAGAAATTTTATATGGTGCAAAAAAATTTTAAAAATTACACGCAGTTTCGTAGTGGACTATCAAATTGGGACGAAGGGATAGTTTATTAGCCTCAAAAGTTGTAATTCCAAGATTTAGAAGCATTGGTTAACTTGGTATATGTTTGAGGGATTAATCATAAGTGTAGTACTTTTTGAAAATTCAGTTGTTTGGAGCAATTCGATTATTCTTGGGGACCAATCTCGCAGTCCATTTGCATAGAGCCCAATTAAGGCAGAGCAAAGCTTTGTATGAATTGACCCCAAAGAGATTGATAGCGTGCACCTGAAAGATTTTGAATCTGAAACCTTAGCAGGAAGCAAAGCCCTAAGTTTCAAAACTTGACCTACCATGTTTTCAGCATGGTGGGTGTTCTAAAGAAGTTCAAAAAATTGAACGATTTCCATCATCAAAGTTGGCTTAAGAAAGGCTCGTGAACAAGGTAAACATGTTTCACTCTCTTTTAAATATATCACACATAACAAAAATAGACCCATCCAGGGGCGGACAAAGGGAGGTGCTAGTGGGGTGTTCGGCCCCTGCACTCCCCCAATTTTCTATGTATTTTTAGTACACTTTTAGATTTTTTTGTAAAATTATTGAAGAGTGATCCCCGTAAATTAGGTAAAAATTGTAATCATGCGTCCGCCCATCACCATCTTGATCTAAAGATTAACCTAGCATAATAAAAAAAAACATAGGAGATTAGCCGCCGGCTGCTGCATATATGTACACTCTCATCGTGGTTATAAGGCGGCGCTACGCACGTCACGCATGCTTGTGAGTCCATCACCGTATCTCTAATCTCCATAAAGCTGGAGACCCACCAAATTGCTTCACAAAATCATCATTATAATTGAGTCATCAACTTCAACACACTTCTAAAATCATTATTTAATGGAAACTGACGCATGATCTTTCCTTGATAATTAATTAGTTATCTGGGTTTCTTTAGAACACCACTACGTACCCAGAAAAAATATACAGAATTTACCTAGAATTTGAAAATCAATGGTCCAGATTCACCTTGAGTGAATCTGGGCCACTGATTTTCAATTTCTGGGTAAATTCTATGTATGTTTTCCGGATACTTAGACATTCTGGTTTCTTTATGCGCACTTTGAATAAATAATACAGTATGTACACTGTGTTTGTTGAAAAAAAAAGAAGGGATTTCACTTTTCGGTTGCTAAGAATTGGTAGCACCAAAGAGAATTTAGAACTTAAAATCTTGGACGGAGCAAACTTATTAGTCCTATGGGGTGTTTGTAGCAGCTGTAGGAACAAATTATAGCTTTACAAGTAAAAGAATACACTTGTTTGGTTACATTTTTCAAAAGATATAATTAACTAATTAAGCTATAGTAAAAAAAGGATTCTGTTTACAAGAAATTGGAAATTAGCTTTGGAATACCTACAATTTAAAATCTTCCCTTCTTCGAACAGCACTCCAACCATGTTTTTGTTGGATCAGATTTTTAAAAAAACAGCTTTTTTGATAGGTGGTGGCATGCGTGTGATCTCTTTGTTGTCGATGGTGGGTTATGGTGGTGACATGGCGTGATCTTTTATCCACCATGGCAGTGAAGCATCGTTTGGATGGCTGTTGTTTGGGTGTTTTTATCAACCTTTGGTTGGTTTCTCCTTCCCTTCCCTTCGACTTGATGTACCCATGGTCAAGTTTGTTCAATAACATGTTGCCGTTTCCCAAAAAAAAAAAAAAAAGAGCTAAAATCTGTAAACTCAGAGCCGGCCTTGAGTTAGAGCGAGCGTTGCTGCTGATTTAGGCCTCAAAAAAACTACGAATTTCAAGGGGCCCCATATTTTAGTACCCTAAGTATCTTTTGTAATAAAAAAAATACGTACATCGTTTTAGGGTTATTTATTATTGATGAACAATAGTATATTTTTTTGAAGAGTAATTTACCTACTTGCATTTTACCTATTAAGATTTTGAAAAAGACCTCCTTTTGATTTTCGCTTTAAGCCTCGAAAAAGTCAGGGCCGGCTCTGTGTAAACTAAGCTAACCCTTGTGTTATTTAGCTATGCAATCTTGGGTGAGATTATATCAAGTCTTGGGCTGGATACGGACGCATGTAAAATTAATATTTTATTGTCATTGAGAACACTATAATCTTAAAAAATAGTAAAGGGTTAAACGTGAGATCATCATGATTGGGACTTATTGGAGTTTCTATGGAAATTAAGGCACGTTTTGTAACAACTAAAATGGTGAATTTTTACTATTTTTTATTTTTTTTGGCTAAGGACTAAAAGGTGAAGTTAATGGAATGGATAAGATTGTGCATTTATTTGTGGGCGATTTTAAAGTGCAGCAATACGTCGACAAAGATTACGCATTAAAGTCTGATTATTTATGCATGAAGCTCTAAATTTCTAATGTCAAGACAAAATTGGGTTAGGTTTAAGAGAGAGAGAGAGAGAGAGAGAGAGAGAGAGAGAGAGAGAGATCATTCATGGTTTTGGGTGGAGAAAAGAGAGAGTGCGGGCATGAGATTTTGTTATGCAGGTCCACTTCCAACTGAGGCATCTAAACTCTTTTTCGTAACTTAGGTGTTCGGCCTATCTTACCTCAACTAATTGTAAGGCCTCAATTAAGGGTGCAAACGAGCCAAGCTTTGAAGTATTTGAGTTCGGCTCGTTTGAATGAGCCGAGCCAAAATAATTTACTTAACGAGCATTCTTAAGCGAGCCGAGCCTACACAATCGAGCCGAGCCGAGCCTTAGCGAGCTCGTTAACTAAACGAACCTGAAAATCGAGCTCGAGCTCGGCTCAATAAGTTATCGAGCCGAGCCGAGCAACTCGGTTTGTTTGCAGCCCTAACCTCAATTATAGTTCTCAATTCGCGGGAGCTTAATTGAAGTTCAAAAATGATAAATGTCTAACAAAAGTGTCCAACACGCTCACATGCCACATGTACACACTTCACACTCAAGTGTGTGTGGCCTCCACACACTATGTGAGTGTGTTGGAGACTTTTATTGTACATGTATCATTGTTGATTAAAGTTGGAGTAAAATTTCGTATCTACAAGCCTTAAAGAAATTGATAACACCTTGGAGTTTTGAATCTAAAACCGTAGGATTTCGACGACCTTAGAAATGAGCAAACCCCGAAGTCTCAGGTCTTGATCCAAAGTCTAACTAGTTTTGAATCTCAACTCTTTTTCTACTGACTTATTGGATTGCAGAACTTTTTTTTTGAAAATACGCATCTATGCTCATCGTTCCATGTTTTATTTTTCGAGTTCTAATTTTGGTGAGATTTAACATTTGTGGTAACTCTTTGATATTTAGGCTCTTACCACAAATAAAAATAAACTCTAGGATTCATCTCACATTATTCAACAATCTAAGTTTGAATAGTGTGGACGAAGAAAATTATGATAATCCTTTGAGTCACTTTTACGAATTCCAAATCATGTATATATCAAAGACTTCACCATTTTAGTGATTTCCTGGATAATGTAATTTTATTCCTGCATTTCATTTTGAAAGGAATAGGAAAACGGGTTCATAACTTCATATCTTTACTCCCTCCGTCCCTAAATAAATGTCCACATTACTATTCCAGCTCCATTAGAAACTTGTTTATAATTTTCAATCTATAATGCAAAAAATATGCAATATGGATCTTGTTTGATAGAATTTAACGAATTCTAAAATTCAAATTTTTCAAAAGTATAAAATACATTATAGATTGAAAGTTATCGACAATTTAAAAATAAAGTGAAAGTGAACACTTATTTAGGGACAGAGGGAGTAGCAAATACCATGGGCGGTTAACAAAAAATATGTCCACCGGACAGATAAGAGTGTTAGAACATCACACGACGGTGCGCTATGATTATTGAATAATTACTCTTAGAAATCAACGCTTCTTTCCACTACTAGTCTACTAGGAGTACTCATGAAAGTGCGAGTGGACTCAGTGGAGGGCTCATCTGATTGAGCTGGTGAGTTGACTGCGCGAGGTGGGCAATGACTACTTTCAAGTTTCACCCAAACCTTTGAAAACAAAATAGTGGATCAAGAAAATATAGAACAAATAAGATAAACTAGTAGAAAATAATGCTTATTGGAGTCTTATTGCTCACAATAGTCCTATTTTAGGACCCCGCACCAATTATTTTCTTATAAAATTCCTCAAACTTGGAAGAAAGAGGATTAGTATGATACATGAAAAGTTTTTCCGAATCTTATGAATCTGAACTGTTGATTTCTTGTTCTTAAACCATTTTAAAAAAACTTTTCCTGTATTCTAACATTTTCGTGGAAGAAACGCTCTAACAGAAAGTGTATGGGGAGGGTCCAATTTTTATACTCATAAGTTGGGCCTTCATACCATCTGTATATCATTGGTATTAGGGATGGCAACGGGCGGGTTTTGATGATCATGGCCTCAACTCTAAAATTCCGAACGACCCCCTAACCCGACTGGGTAATTTATGAGTAACCCCCCGCCCCCGCCCCTATTTTTTCACATATTAAGAAAGTACTATATTTTAGACTCTAATATTAGTAAGCACAAATGATAAAAGTTCACAAAACAACTATCACAACTTAACCAAAATCTATTATCTAGTGTTGTATTTTAGTTGTAATAAGAATACAAATAAGATTGGATTCATGTAAGGGAGAAAATATAATTTCATATGTACATATAAGAGTATATAAATATAAATTATACATACATATATATATATGTGTGTGTGTGTGTGTCGGGCGGGTATATTGGGGAGGGAGTGACCATACCCTTACATCTACCTTAACCCTGACGGGTTTTCTAAAATCACTCCCTGCCCGTTACCCAAAGAAATAGAAAAAATCCTATTCTATCGGGGCGGAGTAGGACGGGTTCGAGACGGGGCGGGTTGAATTGACATCCCTCTAATTGGTACTCCCGACATCGGTACTCATAATCGGATTCTTGTGAGAATTATGTGCACCTTGCGAAATTGATTTCTAATGAAGGGTGGGGCTTGCCCAAGATACCCAGCCTCCTTTCAAGAGGGTTTATCATTGGGGTCCTGCCACGTCGAACAAAAGAGAAACAAATTAGTTACTTAACTCTTAGCTATAATCGAGCTGATGCAGGGGCAGCTCCAAGATTTTTGTTCAGTGGTGGTAAAGAATATAAAGAAATTTTCTGTATTTATTCGGCCCAGTTTATTTTGTTGTGAAGAGCTACTTATTTATTCACAAATTTAAGTAAATTTTTATTTACTTTTTGGCTACAAATTAATAATTTAGTGCCAACAATATTAAAGAAAGTTCAAATTATATGTAAAACTCAGTCGACAATACTAAAGAAAGTTCAAATTAATATATGTGAAAAAATACAAAAATTATATTCTTCATTTTTTGAGTCGAGAGAGTCTGCTTGATAATCATATCTCCCATAATTGCACATGCTAAATGATTAGTGATCGATTATTTCAACTTTTTTACTCCTGTTTGAACTCGAGTCCCTTGCTCAAATTAAAAGACCGGAAATTAAACTCACATTCTACCTTTTTTCCACTTGACCCCCCAAAGAAAACTTAAAAACACCATCAAGCACGTAGCTCAGCTGGTAAGAGGTTGTGCTAGCTTAACCAAGGTCTCGCGCTTGAGACTTGGGAATGCAGCTTTGTTAAAAATTGGTAGGGAGAGCTTTACCGTCTTCGTGGTCCTACCCGGCTCGAATCCGGATTAGTCGGGGCCCAATGTGGTTACCGGACATCAGATGGTCTAAAAAAAAAAAAAACTAAAAAACATCTCCTTTTTTCTGTTTTTTTTATTTTATCGGCAATCTCTTTGTTGGTGCAAGTCTGACACCAGAGTGGACCCTAATGACCCCACCTCATCTTATTTGGATAATAACCGCACTATGGGAACCGATGGTGCACGGATCGTTCCGTGGATTCCATGTATATGATCCGAATCATTTATTAATTTTAAAAGAATTTTTGAGTGACCTATCAAAAAATTAGCTCAAATGAATAGCCGTAAAGGCTCGATCCACCATTTTCATTTTTCATTTATAATTCAGGATCCTACCTTCTGAATGAAAAATGGATATATTTGATCAACCATCTTAGGATTATCCAATTGATTTGATTTGTCACGAGACCTCTTGAAAAATTATCTTAAGATTAATGAACGTCGCGGATCATTAGTGTGACAATCCTAAATAGGGGCATCTGCCGATCTTTCTACCATCAGTGAACCTCTCATCGGGCCCATAACATTATTACATACCAAACCTAACCGAGCCTCATGTCTCAATCAATTGGGGTCGATTATATGAATCCATTTTTTCATTGAGCTGATCTGTCCGAGACTACTTGTTCACTTAGACTCAAAAGACTCATATCTTTATGCATTATAGTATCCAATGTCAATTTGGATCTTCCTCTTCCCTTAGCGTTACTAGCCGAAACTATCATATCAACTCTCTTACATATGTCCAAATCACTTTAGTCTATTCTCTTTCAACTTCTCCTCAATCGGTATCACCTAGTATATCACAAATCATTTCATTTCTAATCTTGTCTTTTCAAGCCTTGCCACACATCCACCTCGACCTTCTCATTTCAGCTACGCCCATCTTGCTCATTTGTTGTTTCTTGATAGGCTAGCATTTTGTTTCGTAACACATCGCTAGTCTTATACAAATCTATAAAATTTCCTTTCAATTTTGTGGGGTATCATCTTGTCATATAGTACACTAGTAGCACTTCTCCACTTAAACCATCACACTTGGATCTTAGGAGTCACATCATTTGCAATCACTCCAATCCTCACTCCCTCTATATGAGCACTCATGTTACCAATAAGCTCTTGTACTCCATATACTTGCTTTTACTCTTGCTTATCATATAGCCTTCTGACTCTAAAGCTTCTCTCCAAATTTCTAATTTAGTACTCCCTCGTCTCAAATTTCTTGTCCGTTTCGTGGTATGCGTAATATTTTTCAATTTCTTATATCTGTCAATCTATAATATTTTTTTACGATTTTAAAAATTTTAATGTTTAATGAAAATGATTAAGATTTATCAAATAAGATCCACATTGTATATATATATATATATATGGAAGAGGATCTTATAAGGGCTCCTTTACATAGCTTATGTAAGGAATTTTTCCTTCGAGATTGAATTTCAATGATCCGAGACAATCCAAACCGTTAGATGTGTTTAAAACATGTTTTTAAAGTCCAATGCGAAGATTCGTAAAAAAAGAAATACCCGGAAGGGCTTGATCCGATCAGTTTTTGAAAAAACGCTATATATAACGTTTTTATAGAAAAATGCTCGGATCAAGTCCTTCCGGGTATTTTTTTTTTACGAATCCTAGCGTTAGACCTTAAAAACACATTCTAAACGCATCTAACGATTCAGATTGTCGAAATTCAATCTCGAACAAAAAATCGCTTACATAAGTTATGTAAGGGAGCTCTTATAAGATCATCTTTCTATATATATAATACTATACATTTGAAGATATAGATAATTTTTTGAAGTATCATGAATATTGAAAATAGACATGAAATCTGGGACTGAGGGAGTATTAACACATCTAGCAGTTCATCTACCAGAACAATATCATCTGCAAACAATATACACCATATATAGGATATCCTAGCATTTCATATGTCTGATCAACTCATCCATAACTAAAGCAAAGAGGTACAGACTCAAGGTTGATTCATGGGGCAAACCTACTATGAGTGAGAATTAACTAGTACATATCTTTGATCACCTCGATATACCTTTTATCACTCTCTTTCTCTCCAAAACCTACCATATAATATCCATAGGCACTTATTATAAGCCTTTTCTAAGTCTATGAAAATCATACGGAGATCTTTCTTCCCACAACTTCATCGTATGACTCATCAACTTAATGCCTCTATAGTTATTGCGAAGGAGCCAAGTCCAGTTCTGTTGTGCTCAAATTCAGTTCGTTCATAAACGAGCCAAACCAAGTTTTATTTACTAAACGAGCCAAGTTTTAAAGTGTTACGCTCGACTCATTTACTGAAAAAACCTAGAACTTGCTGCAAACAGATCAGTTCGTTTGTAGCACTAATTGAATTACATCACTAGGCCTTTTGATACTTAGTTTATTCTTATCACCAGTTTTGTATTATTTCATTGAAAGTTTTGAGTTTGAAGTGATCATAACCACTAACCAACAACAATAATAATAAACTATCAATGATGTATGCATAGGATCTTAATTAAGTAATGGAGTCTAATCTGGAGCTCGATTTTCTTGTTTCACTTGTAAACTGTACTATAAATGGATCTTTGGCATGCTTATCCGTGAAGGTGAGATCGATCGGTCATTCCTGAATATTGATAGGTCGACCTTCTATCTGCAAATCTAGTCACTTGTATATAATCTTGTGTGCACCCTCTCGTCGAGGGAAATCGAGAGAGAATGTGCACGAGAAAGAGATTATTCAATGTCCTTGGGGCACCACGGTACCCCTAATCTTCCCCATCACATTTCTGTAAGGTCCATAAATTTTGTTTTAGGCTCCAGAAAAACCGTGTGATTGATTAGAGATCTAGTGCACCACGTGACAACGTCTAAAGGTATTGGATAAATTTTCCTCTCTTCATATGCCAATCATGACTGCAATCTTGGTGGGGTTGCCCAGATTGTTATCTTACTTTTACAATAGAAAAATACAACATGCATGAAAAGTTTTTCCAGTTTTGGATCTGGAAAAGGTGATCAATTGGAAGCATGCTTGAAATCTAAGTGGGGCCACTCTCTAATACACCGATTAGCCATGGAAATCTTGATTTTAAATTTTGCCTCTGCTTTGAATTATAAAAATTGGGGTGTTTCAGTGTTTGGGAGATTCTAGATCCTAGAGTACGTGTATGTTATAGACTTTTGGAGCACCATCAAAATCACAATTCAAAAATCCCATATGAATATGATTTTCGAATTATGCATTCACCATTCATTTTGCAAAATATTCGACAGAATGAACTTTGTAATCGGCTCCTCAGAGCCGGTCCTGAGTTAAAGCGAGCGTTGCGGCCGATTTAGACCCAAAAAAAACTACGAATTTCAAGGGCCCCATATTTTAGTACTCCTAGGTATTTTTTGTAATACCAAAAAAAAATGTACTGTTGATTGTAGAGTACTATTAACTATTCCTATTATAGTTGCTACTCGAGAACGAAACTTTCCAAAGTTGAAGTTGATTAAGTCTTACCTTCGGTCAACTATGTCACAAGAAAGGTTAAATGGACTCTTGATCCATTCTATCTATTGAAGATGAGATGGTGGATAAGATTAATTATTCGCACATAATTAGTACTTTTGCTGTTAAAATTGCAAGAAGATTGATATTTAGATAATACTTTTAAAATCTTGGAAGGTTCGGGTTTTTTTTTCAAAAAAAAAAACTTTAGGATCAGTAATATTTAAGTAGCGTGTTTGAAATCGTAAAATGTTTGGTTTTTGTTTTAGGGTTATTTCTTAATGATGAATAGTAGTATTTGTTTTTGGGAGTGCAATTTACTTATTTACATATTGTTCATTAAGATTTTGAAACAGGCCTCCTTATAAATTTCGCTTTAAGCCTCCAAAAAGTCAGAGCCGGCTCTGCGGCTCCTAAACACCTATTTAATCAGTATCTCTTATGCCGGATATACCCCATGCTTGAAATCAAATGTTCGCATATCATTTTTTGGTACCAATATTGTTGGTTTTTTTGGTATAATTGGCAGAAGAAAATAAAACAAGGAAACATAGCAATTGGAAGTGATAAAAATCAAGAAAAGCGTCTCAATTACCTCCACTTCCGAGACCATTACATTACCAGCGTCGTCGGCAATCTATGTTTGGTTTGCGTGGTAAACTCAAAACTGACTTGTTCGTTTTATGAGTCTCACAATACTACATTAATCCAATTTTACTCAATAAACCAGTCTCCTGATAATTTAGTTTAAAAATCAACTTGTAAAACGGCTACTAAAGTGTGTGCTGCTTTTTTCCTTTTTTTTGTATTCCAAGAGGAGAGAAAAGGGTCAACAATTGGACGTTCCCCACCAACCCAACTCCATTTTACTTAAACCAATAGCCCAACCCACACTTTTGTGCGATGTTGACTTATGCTGTACTTCCTGACGCGTAAAGGCCTTTCGGTACTAGAAAACAAACAACAGGATACTGCACGTGTTTGATCATTTCCCAAAATTCCAAGTTGGATAGGGTAAGTAGGACATGAAAATTCTAAAATTCCGCGGTACCCGTCGCGTATTTAGGCAGGCGGGCGTGCGAGAGAGAGAGAGAGAGAGGGAGAGAGGGAAAGAGAAATTTAGGCCATCCAAAATACTTTTAGACGGTCGAGATGCGCGCTCAAGCACCACGTATGTGATACCCTATTTGCACCTAAAATTTTCTCGACATAATCGATTTGTGTTCGATTGGTTTTTTAAATACACTATTATAAATCCCATCCGGGTTGATAACTTACATACAAATTGGCCGAATGTATCAAGAGACTGATACTTTTACTTGGGAGTTTGGGTCGGGGGCATTTTGGTTTTGAACTACTAAGAAGTCGGTGAATTTTGATCTCGGTCATTCATCCCGATAATTAATGCTTCAAATTTATAGAAGTGTTCTATAGATAAGATACCTATATGATGTAAGATAGATACTTTCTAAAAAATTTGACTCATTGAAAATACTTTTCGACAGTTGCAATTATATGGACCGCCTTTTAAAATACATATAAGCCCACTTTTTTCGGATTTTCTGAGATACTTGAATGCCATTTGTAATTGGGCCTTGTTGGGCCACACGAAAAAAATCCAATTTAAAGTTCTGGCCCGTGAGTTAAGAAGCTATAAAACAATTAAACAATTGAACACAGGAATAAAGAAAATAGGCATGATTTTTTAAAGAACTGGAATAGCTCTACAACTTTTAGGTTCAGTTTTCACTACGATATTTTCGATATTTCTATACCACAAGTTGTCAAATCAACAAGTCATTCTCCTCACATCCATCAGTTGATTTGACACTTTGTAGTCTAAGAATACCAAAAATACTGAAAAATACCGTAGTGAAAAACTTAGTCATGGTTGTGTAATTTTTCAATAATTGAGCCCGTGACCAAAAATTAAAAAAGTAATACAAAAAACCAAAATCGCACAAACTCTTATAGTTCGATTTTCATTAATTCAGTTTTTTTTTTTTTTTTGAATAGGAGAGAAGGTTTTGCATTCAGAAAAACCCAGCGGCGCTTACAATGAATTCTAGCTGAAATACACTGATAAAAATCTAGAAAAACAACCCATAAACACAAGGGATAGACAAGCAACCTCTATCCTCTAGACATGAGCCTCTGCTCTTTAACACATATTGCAAGGCATAAATAGATAGAATATGCAAGCAAACCGAACCAAAGTCGAGTTTAGTGTGAGTCTAGTAGAAAGGAGAATAAACTCCTTACGGATACACCGTAAATGGGAGTGCCGTACCTCACAATAAGACTTTTCATGTTGCAATGAGAAGTCATTTGGCATAACTTCTGCCTTGGAGTTTTTTTCCCCTACGAATTTTTCATATTTTTCATATTAAGAAGAAATTCTTGAATCAACTCTTATCAAGAAGAAGGATTTCGAAAGAAACCTTTGTAGCCACATCCTTTAATTAGAGAGAGAGAGAGAGAGTGTGTGTGGGGAGTATTAACGGAGAAGAGTCTTAAAAAGGAGGGGGAAATCATTTGTTCAACAGTCTAGAGTAAGCGTAGGATGTGACTTGTTCAATAGGCATGTCAATGGACCGGATTCAGTTCGAGTCCGGTCCAATTACAAACAAATTCTAAACCCGATTAGTGCAATTCCGTTTATGTCAATCTGAATCGGCAAAATACGATATTTGTAATCGTAAATCTAGCATACAAGCCCAAAAACCATTCACGTGAAATCTTGGAATTATAAGTATAATTTCCAACCGGATCGAATAGTGTCCATTGACATGCCTAGACTAAGCTCAAACCACGGAGCAACGTGGGCCTAGGACTTGGCCCAATTTCGGGATCGGACCAAGTTAATGACCGACTATATGGGTCGACCTTCCAGAAAGCCCACACCGTTGGGCCCTTTTTCCTTGCCTGTAAACGTTTGCAGAAGATCATTGTTCATCTTCTTCTTCTTGGAAAATCTCTCTCTCTCTCTCTGCCTGTAAACAGTCGAAGAAAATCTCTCTCTCTCTCTCTCTCTCATGTTGATTTGATCATCAACCACATGAACTACTTGTACCATCTTCAACTTCCCAGAAGAAGTCTCCACACCGGAATCTCTCTCCTCAATCTCCATCTCCATCTCCAATTCCAAACCAGGTTTTCTTCTTCTTCTTCTTCTTCTTCTTCTTCTTTAGATTCAACTATTACACCCACTCTTTCACACACCTTCGATCTATATAGGGTTTCCAAGCTCATAACCTTCCAACAATGGTCCGACCTCAAAACCCTAATCAACCAAACAAACCCCAATAGCTTCATTCACGTATTACTCCAATCCGAACTCGACTCTGAACTAGTACTGCGTTACTTCAAATGGTCGGAAAAAGAATTTAGTGTTTCACACAGTGTCGAACTATACTGTAGACTGTTCCATTTATTGGCAAATTCAAAGAAGTATGGAAAAATCAGGTCTTTATTGCATGACTTTGTTAAAAAGGACGAAATGCACACGAATTCTTCGATTTTTCATTCGATTTCGGTTACCGGTGGTGGGTTTTGTGCGAATTCGATAATTGTTGATATGCTGATACTGGCCTATGTGTATCATTCGAAGACGGATTTGGCGTTTGAGGCTTTTTTGAGAGCCGGGGATTATGGGTTTAAGTTATCGTTGCGTTCATGCAATCCCATGTTGAATTTATTGGTTAAGGAGAGGAAATTTGTGGTGGTTGAGACTGTGTATAAGGAGATCATAAGGAGGAGGATTGAGCTTGATGTGATTACATTCAATATCGTGGTAAAGGGTTTTTGTAAGGCGGGGAAGTTGAAGACGGCGGGGGATGTTGTTGAGGATATGAAGGTGAGAGGGTTTTTGCCTTCGGTGGTAACGTATAATACACTTATGGATGGGTATTGCAAGAATGGTGGGGCAGGGAAAATGTATAAGGCCGACAGGCTTTTGAAGGAAATGGTTTCGGATAATGTTCACCCAAATGAGAGTACTTTCAACATTCTAATTGGCGGGTTCTGCAAGGACGAAAATTTGTCTGCTGCTATTAAGGTGTTCAAGGAAATGCTAGATCAGGGTTTGAAACCTAGTGTTGTCACATATAATTCTTTGATCAATGGACTATGTAATGAGGGGAAACTCGACGATGCCCTCTGTTTGAGGGATGAGATGGTGGGGTCGGGTCTGCAGCTGAATATCATTACTTATAATGTCCTCATTAATGGGTTCTCGAAAAAGAAAATGCTGAAGGAAGCTAGAGAGTTGTTGGATGATATTGGCAAAAAAGGGCTGGCTGCAGATGTTGTATCATTTAATACCTTGATTGATGCATATTGTAAAGCTGGGAAAATAGAAGAAGCAATTGAACTGCGCAATTTGATGATGGATAAAACGGTGTTTCCAGATGTTTCAACCTATAACTGTTTAATTGGTGGTTTCCTTAGAGGGGGGAAATTGGAAGCAGCTAGTAAGCTTCTTGATGACATGGAGAATAATGGTTTGAGGGCTGATGTAATAACATATAACATAAGGTTAAATGCTTTGTGCAAGAAAGGGGAGTCGAGAAAAGCAGTTCGACTTTTGGATGAGATGTTTGAAAGGGGCATCCGTCCTAGTCATGTGACTTACAATACTGTGATAGATGGTTACTGCACAGAAGGAAACCTCAGGGCAGCTTTGAACATGAGGGTGCGTATGGAGAGAGAGGGGAAGCGGCCAAATGTTGTAACATACAACGTATTGATTAAAGGTTTTTGCAAGAAGGGTAAGCTGGAAGAAGCAAATGGGCTCCTTAACGAGATGTTAGAGAAGGGTTTGGTACCGAATCGGACAACTTATGAGGTAGTCAAAGACGAAATGATGGAGAGGGGATTCGTTCCGGATATAGATGGGCATTTGTATAATGTCTCTGTTAACTCTTAAATGCTTACATGAGGAGTTGAAATTGTACTACAAGCATTACTTTGGGTTATTATGTGGCAGGCATAGATGAAAACTCGAGATGGGATTTTGTTTGTCTCGAGGGAATACTTTAGGCTGGAATTTGAGAGTATGCATATCTGAAATGTAGACTAGAGAATTGTTGCCAAATTCTTGAGAAGCAATCGATGAAAATCCATAAGCATCCTCATTTTTGTTCTGCGTGCTCCAATGGGAATTCTTATTTATTTTTATTTCTGCATGCTCCAATGTAGACTAGAGAATTGTTGCCAAATTCTTGAGAAGCAATCGATGAAAATCCATTAGCATCCTCATTTTTGTTCTGCGTGCTCCAATGGGAATTCTTATTTATTTTTATTTCTCACTGAAGTATCCTCATAATCTGCCCAAAATAGAATCAGTGCTTCGAGTTACAATTCTGGTCAGACCGGAGACTGAGAAATGAGTCGTGAATTCTAAATTGTGGGAAACGTTCATCTGCATCTGTAAATATGAGGGTGGAATCCTATGATGCGATATTCAAAATTTACTTGTGTAGCTGCCCACAATGTCTATGAAAATGTAACAGGTATCTGCAAGTTTTTGGTTGTCTTAGTTGCAAGAATGATGCACCTTATCAGGTTAGCTTTTGTGAAGAGAAGTCTTGAATTACAAACCCCTTTTGTTCTTTGTACTTAAAAAACAAAGTGCAGAGTATCCTCAAAGATCCTCACTTATCCTTCTGGTGTTAATAGTTTTGGTTAGTCATCTTTTTAGCATGCAATGGCTTCTATGGCCTCATTGTAGGTAGCTCTGACCAAATACTGTATCGAGAAACATGTCATTCAATGTTAGACAATGATTTTTTCCGTATTTCGCCTTCTGAGTATGGGTTAATGAGATGGCCAATTGCTTTTAAATGTTATGTTTAAAGCTATTCAAGTGCTTCATCTTGATTTGTTCTCTATTTGGAAGCGTGTATCCTTGGAATGGAGCCATTCAATAGTGTCTTCGGTTATTTTCTGCCTGTGGTTGTATCATGTTGGAAGCTTCCTTTGTTCTGAACTGCTGCTTTCTCATCAATTGAAGTTCTTATATGGAATGGAAAATCCTACTGAATGTGGGTATCCTTTCTGTTGTTCTGTAACCAATTAGCCAACTGAGAGCTACTATTCAGTATTCACACCCCCTCAATCCTTTGTACCCAGTTTTATGTGTAGCTGTGCTCTGGAACTCCGGTGTATTTTGGCCATTAGATCAGTTGAATCTTGAGAGATGAAAAAAATTTCATGTGATCCAATGGTCGGATATCCAACGGTACACTGGTACAAGCAAAATTAGGCACAGAGGATTTGAGTTCACTTTTCACTGGTTCTCCGTAATCTCATCTCAACATAAGCAGATTTTTTATTTTTAGAAACTGCTTGATTGAGGATAGTAATGGCATGTTTGGACTTCAAATTTTCCAAAAAAAGAAGGGTCGAGCCTCTTTGAACACATTGGATTTGAACTTTGAGATTGTTTCGGTACTAATATAGTGTTATGGGGTAATTCAGGTTGCTTCCGCCTTCCAGAGCTTGTTTCGGTTTTGAGATTTTCTCGTTTTCGATTAACACTAGGGGCAGTTCACTCTTTCTTCAAGTGCAAATTGCAGTCTCTCTCTGACTATTATTTTGAAAAGTACACTCCCAACTTTGTTCTTTTTCAAAAAAATTATATCTCATAACAAAATAAGTACTCCAGTAAGAAAAAGATAAGTTTGAACCTTCCCTATAAACTTGCTTTGTTTCTATGGAAGGTTATTCATCGTATCATTCCTACGAAGGATGTCTTGATTCGAAGAGTGTCTGTTTTTCGGTTGTCCTGTTTGTGGTAATGTTGGTGAGTCAGTTGCAGACTGCACGTATAAATTTTGCAGCTTTTTATTCTGTTGTTTTTGTTGAGACCTTTTGGTTGCAATTCCAGAAAAGTTCATACTATATGGAATTTTCACTATATACACGCTCTAAATTTGAAAGCCTAATCTTGACACTCGGACTCGACTCATTTGTTATACGAGTCTAAAATTATGGTTCGGATTCTATTTTCTTAATAGACAAGTCGACTCACACAATCCTTTAAGCATCGACCATGTCGTGACCGCGAATAAACTCATCCGCAGCCGGAAGGGTGGACAGGAAGTTTTTGCGTTGGGGTTGCGATTTCTAGACAACCCCTTTTCTGCTTTCCAATATCCAGAGAGGGAGAGATGGGCGGAGGAGGACAAGCGATGAAGAGAATTCCTCTTATCAAATTCCCGCAAAGACACCCAATACCCACCCCAGCATCAGGTCTCATCTTCTTATTTTCTTCTTCTCTTTCTCGCCTTTTCTTCTACATATCTGATTTAGTCTGTGTACTTTCCATGAAAGCTCTGATAGTCCCCTTTTCTTTTTTCTCTTGCGTCCCCTAGCTCGGCTTATTAGGGCTCGACTCGGTTGTTTAGGAATCGAGCCAAGTTCGAGCTTGAATTTTTGGCTGATTTAGTAAAAGAACCGAGCTTAGTGCTCGCTCAGCTCGGCCCAAAGGAGGCCGGCTCATTTTTATAGGCTCGGCTTGTTTATAGTGCCTTGTTTAGTAAATGAACCAGGCTAGGCTTGTTAAGTTAACGAGTTAAGCTCGAACACAACAAAGCTTGGCTATGCTAGTTTACACCCTTACCTGTCACACAATCCGCTGGGGCTTTATTTGTAATCATTTTTCCTTGATGCAAGTTTAGTTTTTTGGGCTCCTGGCAGTGTCTTGTCCGAGTCTGACTAAGGGTTGTTTCAGTTGATGTTTCGAGCTAAAAGGATTTGTGCAAGTTTTTTGTTTCTTGTTAACTCCTGTTGATTGGTTGCTAATGCTAGATTTAGCAGACTCCTTGTTGGTGCATCTTTGATTTGTCATCCTTTTCCCTGTACTCTTCTTTTGATGATCTTCCACTGGCACCTATATGGAACAAACTCTGACAATCTGTTTTGCAGGTTTTGAAGGGCTTGAAATTGCAAGCTGAGGTTCTTAGTTAACCTCGCAAAATAATTCAGCTTTTTTCACATGATTTTGGAATTGATTTGGTTTTTTTGTGTTCAAAATGTGGCAGAGAGCATTCCATGCATATTATAAGAGTTATATCATATATGATGAACTTGAAATTCTGTGTATGTTGTTTGGTGAATGTCATTTTACATGTCTGAGTCTCGGACACATATCTCATGTCCTCACCCAAGTGTCTAGTGCCTGACACGTGCACGTCATACATTTAGAAGTATCCATGTAACATATTGACTGGTAATGATCATTTCATTTTCTGCTTTTTTATTGTCGTGGTGATAAAGTACCCATCCACGATACTTGATACGGGGTGTGCTAGACCCATCCACGATACCCATCTACCGTGCGTGTCTCATTGCAAACTCTAGCTTAACATTGAAAAATCCCAAATTTGTAATTGGGTGATTGTTTCACACATTGGCTTTGGGAGATTCTGTGTAGCTGCATTATTATTCATATGCCAATATGGTGATTCATTAAAGATTCTTCCATAGTAGGCATTTCAGATGATTTGTTGTCTGCCGTTCTTTGAGATTGCTTTTCCCTCCCATTTGCACTTCAGTTACCTGAGAAGCTTTTGTGCTTATTATCACTGTACAGATTCCTCCCAAAATCAAGCTGCCGCAAAAGAGTGGGATGCCCAGCGGACAATGTCAGATGTTCCAGCAGCTCCCATTAACACAGCTGCGGGAGGGAAAAGCTTCACTCCAGCCAAAGCGCACACCTGTCTCGGACAGGGAAATAGATGCCATTCTGGTGAGTAAACTTCCTCCTCTTTCTTTTTTTTATTACTCCCTCCGTCCGGATTTGTTTGTCCACAAACATACTTTTTTCAAGTCCTAAAATGTTTGTCGATTTTCAAAAGTCAAAGGATAAAGTATTGAAAAATTACTTTTTTGCCCCTTTCCTAAAACTTAAAATAACAATTCAAAAACCAATTTAAACAGAAAAAAAAAAATGCCGAAGTACACTGCCACTTTCAATGCCAATCTGTATCTTTTGCCGCTGTCCATTTTTGGACTAGTTTGTGTGTGGTATTTAAATAATAAATAATAAATCTGCCAATTCAAATTTATGTTCCTTTCTCTTGCCAAAAGGTGTCTGCAAAGACTTGTGCAAGGCTATCAGGAAATTTTGGTGGGGGAGCAAGGAGGGCGAAAACAAAATCAGTTGGGTTAACTGGAACAAGCTATGTGATAGTAAAGCTCGCGGTGGTTTGGGTTTTCGCGATTTGTTTGCATTCAACCTTGCCTTCCTCGCTAAGCAAGGCTGGCGTCTTATGCATGGGCCTTGTTCGCTCTTCCAACGCCTTTTTAAAGGTAAATATTTCCAGAACTCGTCCTTTTTGGCATCTAACTGTCCTAGCTCGGCATCATGGGCCTGGCGAAGTATTCATGCGGGCAAGGCAGTTCTTAAGAAAGGATGGAGATGGTGTGTAGGCAATGGTGCTTCGATTAACATATGGGAGGATCCTTGGCTGCCACGGTCGCTCTCTTTTAAAGTTCTCACCCCGAGACCAACAGCGGTCTCCCCTTATTTCCAAATCCAACGCGTCTCGGACCTTATTGATAGCGAGGATCATAGCTGGAAGACTCCTTTGATTAAAGACATCTTCTTCGAAATTGATGCGGACTCTATTCTTTCAATCCCCACCAGTTCTCAAGGTATAGACGATAAGGGCTTATGGACTACACAGATAATGGCATTTTTTCGGTCCGCTCAGCTTACCATCTGGCGAGGCTAAGCAATCTTCCCCGTCAATCTAATGAACGAGGAGAATCTAGCTCAAGAACTTCGTGTGATGTTTTCTGGAAATCGATCTGGGTTATTCCTATCCCTTCCAAGGTCAGAATGTTTTTATGGCGTTGTTCCCATAATGCTATTGCTGTTCTTCTTAATCTGAATAGGAAACATATTGATGTTTCCCCCATTTGCCCGAGATGCAAATCCACCCATGAAACTGTGGAACATCTGTTGTTCCAATGTAAAAGGTCAAAGGAGGTGTGGCTAATATCCCCTTTCGCATATGCTGTGTCCAATTCCTGGAATTCTTTCTCGTTTCATGATTGGTGGAAATTTATGTCACGTGACCAACACAATATGAATACTGATTTTGATATGACTGCTCTTTTGGCCTCTATTTGCTGGTTTATATGGAAGGATAGGAATAAAACCTTGTTTGAAAATCAAGGCTCGGCATGTGCCGTTATTTTGGAGAAGGCGATTTCCTTTTGCATTGAAGCTAAGGCAGCAGTTGTAGCCAAACCTCAATCTCCAAAGAACAGTACCCTCCATTCCATTCCTTTTTGGCTTCCCCCTCCGCTCGGTGTTATCAAGTTCAATGTTGACGGTGCGGTTAATACAAAGAATGGTGGGGTTGGTGTTGGTATTGTGGCCCGGGATCATCTTGGAGGTATTTTAGGGACGGTCTCGATCCCCTTTTCTGGTGCATACACCCCAAGATCTACTGAAGCTTTGGGTTTTCGTGAAGCCTTGGTCTCCGCTGCTAACAACAGGTTTTCGAAGATCATCGTGGAAGGTGACTCTGCCCAAGTGGTCCAGGCTCTCACTCAAGAGGGAAAATCTTTTTCTGATTGTAGCTCTATTATCTCGGATTGTTTAGAGCTTGTTCCTCTTTTTTCCTCTTGTATTTTTTCTCATGTCAAGCGTTCTTGTAATAGGGTAGCCCATTCGCTGGCTAAGCAATTCCTATTAGGTGCCCGATTGGAAGTTTGGGGGGGTCCTGTCCCTCTGTGGCTATCCAATCTTGCCCTTAATGATGTTCGGTCTTCGGACCGTATTTCTACTTAAATAATATCCATCCTTTTTCCGTGAAAAAAAAATAAAATTATGTTCCTTTGTTTCCATGTGGAGCAAAAAAATTCCGGAATGAGTAGAAATAATGATGGAGGGATGAGGATAAAATGGGAAATGAACAAAATTAAAGGTAATGCAAAAAAAAGTTAGAATCCCCAAAACCGAACCAACAAATCCGGACGGAGGGATTATTATTATTATATAGATTCAGCACTTCTTGCAGCCGAGAATGGATCAATTGAATTTGGTCATGAAACTCTGATCTGGTATATTGAGTCATTATAAAGTGTTCTAACTGAAGTAAGTCTGATGATTGGCACAAATATGATAGAATGATGGTGATGAAGTTACTGGTTTGAATCTTTATACTTTGACAATCTAGTTCTATAATCAGCAACCCAAGAATGTATTGGATACAATTAACTATCAGACCTAAAGTATCTGACCATAGTCATCTGGCATTGAGATACTCCATGCTACTTGTCAAAGCTCGTGTACTTTTGTGGATTTGGACTTATGAGACATGAGTTAGATACAGTGGTGAAACATGAGTTCAATAAAGTAGTAAATGGTAGTCTGCCAATTATATTGAAATTTTCTGGTTGGATCTCCGACCTGTCTGCTTCTTTTCTTTGTTGACTTTTGCAGTTGGGTGGCTGCTTGTGATTTTCAGATGACATATCTGTAGTGAAGGCGTGTTTCAACATTTATTCTGTTAATTTTGATCAACTCACGTATGATACTGCGATTTTGATGGATTGTTTTGTTTTAATGGTGCCTAGAAATTCATTATGTTGTTGATCTGTATTTATCATATGCTGCACAAACTTGAGCTCGGAATGGTGAAATGTAACTTTGTATTTCCATTTACTTTTCTTTTTCTTCAATTTTGGCGGCGATGGCCACCCTCATTGTGCTTCTAGGTTTATGATTTGAGCTCCGACCTCCCCATTTATGAAAGAGCAAAGCATGAGAAAATGTTTGGGCTTCTACCGATGTATGAAACTTGCAAAAATCTATAAGCAGACAATTTGATGGTTTGATCCTGGATTTGGTTTGCATTAGAAAAAGCTTTGAGGCCCCTGACAAGACCAATTCTGTTAGCCCAAACGAGGCTAAGCATAAGACTCGGGCATGATGGCCGGGAATGGCAGCTTTCCTTTCTAGTATCCCTCTACTACGTATCATGATTAACAGGCTTAGCATCAACTAGAATGACATGAAAATGGTATCATTGATGTGAAAGCATCCAACTCAAAATCAGTTGGCAATAGTGGAGAGAGCGCCCAGACTCATATACTAGTTTCCGAGGTGATAATTACCTAATGTGTGACAAATTCCAACACTTCCCCGCACGTGCGACTACGTCTCCTGACTCGCACGTGGAGAGGTCAACAAAGGATCCGGATCATAGGGATCACAAGAAACAAAGTGTAACTATGGCACAAACAAAGGGGAAAACCTCTAAAACCTAACTCTGATACTATGTTAAAACTTCCAACTCAAAATCAATTGACAATGAGTGAAGAGACTGCTCAGGCTCATATACTAGTTTTTGAGATGATAATTAACCGTCATGTGATAAATTCCAACAATTGAGATTAACATAACTGGAATGAATGCTACATACTCCAGAGTGAAGTCTGTTGATATGAGTCATATGACAAGCCATTATGTTGTAGAGTTCAATTTGAGTGTTCATCGATCGGGTGGATCTATAACTATATGCTCCAGGGTGGTGAGACCAGGCGTTGCGTAGTCTGGTCAGCACGTGGTTATTTCTAAGGTCCCCTAGGCAAGTTGTCAGTGTTGCTCACACTCTTGCCAAATCCGTATCGAACTAATTTTAGTAATGAATTTTATGCTTTCCTCCAAAAAACCAATTTACAAGGATTTTTCGGCGGGACTGAATATTTTTGGCTGCACAAGGAGGAAGAAGAAAAGAAATTTTTTGTTTTGTCTGATTGTTTGTTCAGCTAAGAGTTGAGGGAAAAAGAAGCCATTCAATCATTTCCCGCAATAACCGTTCGGACGACATCTTCAACGCCTGTATTCCGTAGAGCTGTTATCAGACGGCTAAATACGCAACTCTTCTACTACACGGATTTCCTTCCTAAGTTTAGCCAGAAAAAGAAAAAAAAACAGCTGGCTAACCTTAGCATCAACGAAACATTCCTCTTCCCCCACAAAAACCGAATCATTTAATCACGCATCCTCCTATTATAAAGGGCCTCACATTTCCCTCTTCCGTACAATCATCCCCTGTCTCTCTCTCTTCCCCCTTGTTCCATATGACAATTGTATGGTGCATATCATGCTCCAAAGTTCGATTTTTCGAGTAAGATTTCAATTCGGTTCTGTTTTCGTTTTCCAGAATTTTACATACCCACGTATATGCTCCAAGATTTGATTTTCGGAGCGAAACTTGAATCGGGTTCTGTTCTTTTTTTCCAGATTTTCTTTTTTCTGGGTGGTGTTATTGTTTCCAATGGTTTATAATTCTCTTATCGTCTCAACTATTGCACAATCTCTATGACTTTCGCCACCCTGTTGCACATCTGTCTTCTTCAATCCTTCTCGCTTGTCTTTCTTTACTGGTTCTACGTCTTCTCGTGAATCTGTCGCATTAATCATATTCACATTTTTTCCTTCCTTCTAAGTCCAATACTTAGCTAACCCATTTATTGAATAACCAAATATCATCTACGTTCCATCCCAAAAGCCCAACTTTTTGTTTCGTAAATAACGGTTCAATAATCACGATGTCAGCCCCGATACAAACCAGCAGCAGTTCCATCACGTCTGTGGATGAACTGAGATACGCGGGGATGGATGAGAGGAAGAGGAAGAGGTGAGAAAATTTTCTGTGCAAATTGGGTACCATGTGGTGCCCTTGCACCACATCCGAGCCGTCCATTCAATTCAACCGACGGCTCGGATCCGAACACCCTCTCTCCTCCCTTTAGCACACTCTCTCTCCTCCCTTTAATCCGAGCCGTCCATGCATTGAATGGACGGCTCGGATGTGGTGCAAGGGCTCCACGTGGCCTATACCCAATTTGATTTCGAATAGAGAATCTGCAAGGAGGTCGAGGATGAGGAAGCAGAAAACATTAGAGGATTTAGCCAATGCAGTGACGAGACTCAAGTGTGAAAACAATGGCATTGCGGGGAAAATCGATAAGGCTGCAGAAGGGTACATGGCGGTTGTAGCGGAGAACAATGTGTTGAGGGCTCAAGCAGTGGAATTGACAGAGAGGTTGAGGTCCTTGAACAGTCTCCTGGATAGTACTGGGTTGAATTTTGATATTTATGATGTGCCTGATCCGTTGCTCCGGCCGTGGAACCTTCCGCGCCCGTCGCAGCCTATCATGGTAATCATGAATGATGCAGCATTGTCAACAGGCATAGGGGTCTTCTATTTTTGTGGTATTTTTCTGTCTTCATTTTCTGGGGCTTGTTTTCTTAGTTTAGTTTTATGTGGAGATTTTTGAGTTAGTTACATTTTTTGACATAGTTATTTGTAGCAGTTTGGAATTTTGCTGTGAGATGATTGAAATATCTTGATTTTTGTAGCCATCACTGTTTAAATCATATATAGACAGCGATAAACAGGTTAGAAAGGCAATGGGAAGTGGAGATACTGGAAATTTGGCCTGAGAAAATTTTGAAGAATTGGCTATTCGGGAGGCCGCCTCCATGTTTATATTCTTGATGGGACAAGTTTCTCTTTCTTGCCTCTCTTTCTAGCAGTTTAGTAACCTAATTTGATGGAACCATATACGCTCTTTTATAGGCAGATAGCGGACCAGATTCCTTAGTTAACATTATACTTACTTCGTATCAGAGTTAAGCCTATATAGGAAAGAGAATAAATTCTTTCCACCGCCGGTGGAAAACGGTGGGGTTTCCACTGCCGCCCATTGTGGATCCCACCGTGCGTTTATTGTTATAATCCGAACCACTCATCTAGTAGGGTCCATAGTGTAGTATATTCACGCAAAAAATAAGCTTGATTGGATATGAAAAATCTATCAAAAGTTGAATCTGTCAAGTTAAACTTTCCGTGACCATCGGTTTTATGAACCAAAATGTAATATTTTGATATAACTATTGATGTCCGGTAAAACTAATTTTTGGAATGAGAATATTACTTTGCGGCTCTTACAAGATGAACAGTTCAGATCACTTATTAACGCATTGTGAGGCCTAATATGATGCTAGTGGAAAAACTATAATTTTCGCCGCCGACGGAAGGAATCTAATCTCTATAAGAAATGCCTTCTCTATTTGACCAATATCATAAAAGCTTAAAGATATAGAGAATCTTATTAAACTACTAGTTAGATATGTGCCATATAAAGTATGTGGGCCATCACAATGACTAAATTAAATTTAGTCTTACATCCACACCGTACCAAGGCGAGCTTCCATCTAATTTACCGTGCTCTCTTGCCTCTGGGCTCACTGCAAATAACTCAGTTCGCCTCTAGGTGCCTCTGGCTCGTAGTGAGCGAGAGCCACCTTGCCTCTGCGCTCAATGCATTGGTTGCATTCTCTGATTTGGCACGCGAAACTATCAAAGTTCCATCTGCTCACAATACATAGAGCCGAGCGCTGGTTGGCTTCCAACCCGTCACTGGTGCCCTCAAAGCTCCCACGAGCTTGCAACAACAAACCATCAATATGGATGCCAACAACACCATTGGCCGAGAACAGGGCCTAGGTACCTCGCTGGGGTGGGGGTTGGGGTCAATGGAGGCATGTGGTTTGGAGGCAGAGTAAGGGGTTTACCAAAGAAGTGAGCTCGAACTTAATTGGTCCAATAGAGAAAGCAGGGCGTGCGATGATTTTTGGTAGGCACTAGAGGTTTGTGACGATGGCCCCAAATCTGAAACTCAGCCCACCAAAAAAGTTAATCCTTGTCATTTTGCGAGAAGATAGCTCCATTGGTTTTTTTTTTTTTTTTGATCGGCAAGCTTCACTGGTTTATTTACACCGCGGGTAAGTTGTGATCCTTAGAGTTTAAGCTAGATTCGACACAATGCAAGGAAAAGCAAAGAACGTGATCGAAAACTGGAGCCAGAATTAAGTCGAAGGCTAAGGCTGTCAACAAGTTTCACTAAAAGAGATTCTGACATACACAAATAGAGTGTTTCAATTGAGTTTTAGCTGTAACGCAGTCCCGTTTTAGGTTTTCTCTCTTTTCTTTGTCCTAGTTTTTGGTTCTATACCACTGACCTTTTTATTCATACCCCTACGTTTTTCAGGTTCTTAAGATACTGAACCGATCATCATTTTTGGACCACATAGTAAGCGTTCATAGTACATCGGCCTCTTAACTTGCAACATACCCAAGTGGAAAACTACAACACATGGTTCAAATGTGGGCTCAAATGTTTCTCTGTCCTAGTTTTTGGACCACACAGTAAACGTTGATAGTACCTCGTTGATCTTGACTGGTAGTACATTTAATTCAGATGCGGGCTCAAATGTTCCTGTTATTCTGCTAGAAGACTACAACACATGGTTCCAGTTAGTTCTGTAATTTCTGTTAATACTCGTTGATGGCGCCACAAAAACTATAAGTTCAAAATAACGTGTACGCAAATCTTCATCCCTGCGATAGTAATGAAGACCTTGTCCTACAGTTTCTCTTGGAGGTCTTCCAATTGCTATGTTGTGCTGTTGTTCATCAAATGTGGGCTCAAATGTTTTTTGCTCTTTGTTGCTGAAAATTGCAGACAGTTTGTCTGGTGAACAGGCTTCACTCTTAAAGTGGGAAGTTTACCGTCTTCCAATTTTCACTTAAATAGTACTAATTGTAAGAAAATGACACGTGTTAAGAGCACGGGGCTTCTCACAAAGAGACTCCATGGCCCTTGCAATACTATACGAAATAGCTTATCAGTAGAAGTTCCAAGAATTCAACTGAATCAGCTTCAAGATATGGAGGTATTGGTCATTTCCCATTATAAGTTCAAGTTACCATAAATTATTGTATTGTTATGTCAAAATAGCTTTTCAATAGGAGTTTCCAAGGATTCCGGCTCAATCAGGTTGAGATTTATAGATTATTTGCCTGCAATTTTTCTGACTTCAAAAGGGTATTGAAGTTTCCAAACTACTGAGCTAAGTGTAGCAGCCATCAAAGGCAAAACTTTCTGATCCAATTTCTGAGAGGTTAACAAAATAATTTAAGTGAGTCCCCTCACTACAAGCCCTCGGTCCCTAACTTTCAGATCCAATTTCTGAGAGGTTAACAAAATAATTTAAGTGAGTCCCCTCACTACACGCTCCCGGTCCCTAACATTTTTTTGGAGAAAACAAGCTTAGTTGCTTAGTTTTGCAGTAACATAACATCAACTCATGAACTTTAAGATTGTCGTTTAATCCTCCACTGGGATTGGTTAAACAGTAAAGCACTCGACTCGAATGTTTTTTTCTAATCGCATTGGAAGGTTTTGTTCACCCACCTGTTACACCTTCGACATCCAGAGGTAGATCGACCATAGAACATTGCTCCATATACGGACTGCATAAATTGTTCGGTCCCACGTTTGGCAAGTGAGTGACAAAGTTATTTTGTTACTCCCTCCGTCCCCATTTTATAGTCTCTTTTGGGGATTCCAACTTAATAATGGGACATAATCATTGTACTTTTAAAAACATGTTTTTTTTTATTTTGCCCTTCAATCATTACATTTTTGTACTTTTTTATTATTTTTAATTTCAAAATATAAGGGTAAAAGAGGGAATTCCTTAGCAATTTACCCACTTAGTTTTGAAGTGGGACAATATTTTTGGGCCGGCAAAAAGTGTCAACTGGGACTATAAAATGGGGACGGAGGGAGTACTTCCCAATCTTTGTTTTGAATCATACAACTCTATTTTGTGGGCTTTTATTTATTTATTTATGATAACTCATAGTGTCCGAGCCAGCTTATATACATGCACTTCAACTAATCTTTGGTGACATTTCGTACCGTTCACTAACGGGAAATCAATTGAAACAGGGGATAAAACTCCATATGAACTGACCCCACAAGAGTTGATAGTACCCGAGAAGTTTCGAAAGTGAGATTTAGGAGGGAGCAGACTTCCAAATCGAAGGCATAATCTTTTATGGGCCTCTATTGTTGGTATCCACATGTAGCTTATCAATGGTTGCTTTGTGTCTTGAACAGGATTCAATCAGGAAACATGATCAAATGTGGGACCATGGATGTCTTCTACATGGACATGGTAAACTTGACTTCATTAAGAGCCAAAGAACATGCAATATTGGACCATGAAAAGAATATTAGGCCATGAAGACGTTGTCTGAATGTCTTTGATGCTGCTTCATGCAAATTGGAGGTGTGGAAATATTTTGTTTTTGATAACCGGATATCCGAATCAGCTTGAAGATGGAATAAATTTTTTAGGCATGGAACCAATACAAAGATGGATGGAGTAATTGAAGGTGGAAGTTGTTGCCTATGTGCCAACATAAAGAGGTGGTCATTACAGGGGAGGAATTGGAAAGTAGTGCTAGATACCCAAAAGATTTATCTCAACAATTTTGTTGGGTTGAAATTGCGCTATACGAAACTTTTTTAAAAGAAAAAAGAGAGTCAAATCTCGTGACTCGAATCAACAATAATTTCAACTTTTAAGCATACACACGTAGATTTTACTTTGATTGGAAGTCAATTTTGGATTTACTTTGGTAGAGTTAATTGCGGGATCATATTCGAAAGAAAGTGAAACACTTTGTTAGAAATGCGAGAACCCACTTGACGAAAAGGCGCGACACTAACGATAAAAAAAAGTATGTCTAGGCTCGTGGTCGATTCGTCGCGTTCGATCATTCTTTTAGAGAAAAATAGGGCAAGTTGAGCTATAAAGTAGAAAAAGGGGGAAATGATGGAGTCATAGCGTTTGTTTCCTTACCTCACTCTTTATGTATTTTAGATTAGAATAGCTAAATGCATAATGTCCGCACCCTAGGGTGACTTCCCCACTGGACTGCGTTGGAAAAATAAAGTTATTGGAATGGAGTATCTCAATAGAGGCATCATAAAAAGTCCAATGTCGAACAAAACATGAGTAGAAAGAATTTATTTTTAAAAGAGAAAAAAATTACAGTATTTTTGGATTTTACGTTTTAAAAAGTTGTTGCGAGTGTTTATCGGAAAACAAATTTTGGGATTCTGGAGATTCCTAGAAGCTGAAAAGGGCTCCGAAATTTAATTATAGAGAAATTGGGTTTGGGGTGCTTTTCGGATTAGTTTTTTTTTTTTTTTAAAGAAAAAAACTTTATTAACCTTGGAAGAATACAAGATTAAAAGGGGCAAGGAAAATTCGAGACCCAAACCCGATTGGCAAGAAACCAATCGATACACCTGAAAAGGCCGAAACCCTACACTCAAAGGGTCTAAAAACACCCAAATAAAATAATCAGCGCACACCTAAAGGCCAGCAATGCCCATAACATAGGCCAAGCCCAAAATGAAGCTCCAATACAAACAGTCCAGCCCAAAAGACCAAACCAAAAACCCTAATCAAGCCACCAGCCGCCGTCACATCCACCACCCAAGCTCCACCGCTACCGCGCCACCACCAACCACCCAAGATAGTTAAGAACATCCCAAGCCGTTAGGCCCCAGAGGTCTAGCCGCATCCAACAATGACGGCCAGGGAATGAACCCGAACAGACCCTGGAGAAGAAAGAAGGCAACAAGGGACAATCAACGGCAACCAGCGCGTCCAAAACGCCGTTAGGCCCAAAGACCGGATTACTTTTCGAATTAGTTTTTAGGTTCTAAGCATTCTGAAAGCTGATTTTCAGCTTTTTGCAGTAAAGACAATCAGCTTTTACTGTAGCTTAGTCATTACAATTCATAGCTGCAGAAAACAAGTTTATCGAAAAACATCTCCAATCCTTGAACCTATCACTATTTTGGACGAGCTTTTTGGAGCGCTCAAATGTACCGTCCAAATTTTAACATTGCCGCTAGTTATTTTGACAAAAAAAATTGGAGTCGCCACTCAACAAAAAGGCAAAATGCTAAATCATTAAAGTTGCAAAACATTCAATGGATGGCAAGCACTAGCATAAAGAGATTGATGATCTCTTATTTGCACCATTGAAACTCAAAAGAAGAGAGCTAAAAGAATAAACATTAATGGACATAAAAGAGCACCATCTAATATTAGGAAGTTGAATTTCTTTTCAAATAAAATAGCTACAATGATATGGAATGTCAACATACTAGACTACAGATGAGGCCATTCAAGTTTCAATAAAGGCACCTTTTCTTGGGTGGAGGAGAAATCAATGAATAATAAAGAAAGAAACCACTTTGGTAAAAAACTACTCGATGCCTAATTTTTCACTGTACATAAGGGGCCGTTTAATGTACATCGATCTTTTGGTTTTTTTCGTTCCACGGTCAGAGCCCTTGGCTACTCTCCTCCATGGTTCAGTTGAAGACAGACCATCCACGTCAAAAAATTATTTTTTTACGACCAGACTCCAATAATCAAAATCAACAGCATAGAAAGCGACGTAGTACATGTCATTTTGTCGTCATATGAAAAGTAAGTGATTACTAGGTCTTGATAATGTGATGCGGAGATGAGTATGCAATCGTTGTAATGACAGCATCAAATAATAATGTATCCTTTTATTTTATGTCAATCTTTGTTTTAGTATTTTGTATTCTGCATTTTATCAGAATAAGACGAATAGTAGACAAGGACATGAACCTTTGGAGGCTATGGGCAGCTACTACTCTAAGAAAAATAACCTAGCATTCTAACATAGTATTATTTAAATTCGTCGGATTAAATTCTAATCAATTTGGACAAATTGTAAAGACAGAAGAAAAATTATAGTTACTAGAACACTATACTTCTTTGAACTATGAACTGTAAAGACAGAAGAAAAATTGTATGCATTTTTAGATAAAGATTTGTCTTCCCGCAATATAAAAATTGTGAGTCTCTCTTTGATATTAAACGAGGTTATAACACGGAGATTGGAGACAATAGGAGAATAAAGGCCAAATAAATACCTTTATGACGATTATATCTCTACGAATTGTTTCTCACAACGAAGCCAAGATGTTACGAAGATGATTGTAGCTTGTTTAAAGTACGTATGAACAAGTGTGTATTTGATACGATCTTCGCTTATAACTTTTAAAATGACTTAAATAAGCAAAAAGAAGCAATCGTTCAGAACCAAAGGAAGTGTTGTTATTTAACAAAAAAGAAAGAAAAAGGAAGTGATGCTTCAAGCTTTCGTTTATACAAAATGCAACGGAAATATACGAATGTCATAGATTTGGACAAAACTATTACAAAAACTGTTCAATGTGTGTGGGTCTCACGTGCATTGTATGAGACCCACATGCGTCAAAAAATTCCAGATATAATTTTGTCCATCTACCTATCGATCTGTCGCACTCCTCTTCATTTGTAGGTTAAATACCTTCGACCTCAAATAAATTCCAAAAGTACGACCCTAAATTCATCCCGTTTTAATCAGATATGTAACTAGAGCCCTAAGGGCGCAAGTTAAGGGGCTCACTTGTAATTTTAAAATAAAAAGCTACTCCCTCTCTCCCCGTGTCCCATCTCCCCTTCACTTTTTTTCTCTCCTTCCGTACCCCTCTCTCTCTCTTACTGAATTTTTCTCTCTCATTTTTTTAATTTGTACACATTAAAATGTTTATAACTTTTATTTTTGTTATCCAATATTAAAATTATATATATATTTGAAATCTAATCGATGACATCTATCAAACAAGACCAATATTGAATATGTAATTATGTATATCCAAAATATGTTTTTTGGGTATAGGTTTTTTTTTATTGGATAATGAAAATAAAAGTTATAAATATTTTAATGTGTAAAAATTAAAAAAATGAGAGAAAACTGGGAGTGGGTAGAGGAGGGAGAAAAGTTCAGTAAGAGAGAGAGAGGGGTACGGAAGGAGGGAGAAAAAGTGAAGGAGAGATGGGACACGGGGAGGGAGAGAGTAGTTTTATTATTTTAAAATTGCAAGTGGGCCCCCTTTACTTGAGCCCTTAGGGCTCTAGTTAGCATAATCAATTATGTAAAAAGATATAAAGATCACGCCTCAAAAATAAGAAAGATCACAGGTTTTGTAAAAACGTGATAAAAGAATAAGAGTTAGTTTTTTTTATCACGGTTAAGTACATAAACCGAGATGAAATACAATTTTAATCTCGGTCATCTATAAAACGTGATTAAAAATAAAAATGAAGTTAAGCTTTAATCTGAGTCATCTTACTTACAATCACACTTTTTAAATGACTGAGATTAAAGATTAATTTCAATTTTATTTTTAATCACATTTTATACATGACCGAGATTAAAACGGTATTTCATGTCGGTTTATGTATTTAACCGTGATAAAATATCTAACTCTTATTTTTTTCATCACGTCTTACAGAAACTGAGATCTTTTTTTTTTTTTTTTTTGTCCTGCTAAAGAAAGCTCATAATGTTATGGATATTGGAGAACAGTTGGGAGTAAAATTTTATGGGGAGAAAAGTTTGAATTTGATGAAAATTATTGAGTTGGAGGATCACAATTATGCTCAGAAAGAGAAAAGGATTTAAATGTTTTGATGGAAGAGAAGTTTGTTGAATTGAAAGATCGGACATCCCTTTTAAAAAAATATATATATATTTGTTGTCGGAAACTCGTATATAGAATATGTGTTTAACCAAAAAAATATCGTTGCATGTAACAAAAATTAAACTTTCTCAGACAAGCTTGGAAACTATAAGAGTACATAAAGCCTAGAAAATCATAGTTAATGTTCAAGAAACTAATATGGGCAAGTGAAAGACCTAAAAAAATTATTATATATATTAAATAGTTCAAAAATGTAATGAAATGCATAACTGGTGGGGTGGATAGGTGTTTGTTATTTTGTACAGGATCAAAGGATTGAATCTTGATGAAAGCAAGGTAATGTAGTTTTTACACAGGAGGAAATTTTTTTCATCATGGTTTTTCCCATTTTTTTAATCATGGTTTTATTAAAAATTGAGATGATTTCTCTGTAAACAATCACGGTTTTTAAGCAAAATTGAGATGTTATATTGTCAAGGATCACAGTTTTTTTTGTTTTATTTTAATCACAGTTTTTCATGAGTTTTCACTACGGTCTAGAACCGTGATTGAAAGATGGGGATTTTTAATCATACTAGATTAGATCACGGTTTTTCAACCGAGATTAAAAATCAAAAATCACACCAAAAGACCGTGATCTTTATGCCTTTTTGTAGTAGTGATTGATCATAATGCAAAGCAGATACATACCCATAAAGAGTGTTGATGCATAGGGTCCTACCCAAGACTCGGTAGTAACTACCCTACGGCTCAATCCAAACGCTAAAAGCCCATATGAAATCTGCATTTCTGGAAAATAATCACAAGACAATAACAGAACGAAAGTAACAAAACACAATAAGAAAACCAATTGGTATGAACCCAATAAAACTGAGTCACCCCACATGGACTTGAGACGGAGGGAATATATATAGCCCTTACATATCAAAATACCTAGAAGTATTTATTTATAGACAACATGATCATTAGCACAACATTTGACAATACAATGTAAACTATCCATTTTGGAGTTCCACGCAAATGATCGGAGTCGTTCAATTTGTTTAAAGCATGTTTTTAAGAGTACCTCTAAAAAATCAATTCATTCGGATATTAGTAAGTGCTTGATCGAATTTTGCCCCTAAATTTGACAGGATAAAAATTGAATGAACAGATCAAGCCCTTACAAATATCCGAATGAGTTGATTTTTTACAGATACTCTTAAAAGCGTGTTTTAAACAAACTGAATGGCTCTGACCATTAGTGTGCGGCTCCGATTATTATTGTGTCAAATGTTATGTTATTGGTTGTGCGAGGGGAACCGGCCCCAAACATAAAAATATATCAAAGTGTTTTAAAAAGCTAGGACTGGCCAATGAAGTAATAGGTCTTTTCTAGTCTCTTCTTTATCTCAACAATTTAAGGAGCGAAACCTCAATATTTCTTGACAATGTTAGCTTTTTCAAACTAACCTATGTAATTACTAATTTGATACTATTTGATTAAGACATTGAAAGAAAAAGAAGGATAATGAATGGAAGCTTAGTCATTGAAGTGCAAGAGACATAGAATGCATGCATGTCAAATTTGTTTGTTTCTCTGTCTAACAAATTCCCTGACAATGACATATAGATTTGAGGTGATCATGATACCTTGTAAATTAAAGTGGGATGATATGTTATTTTCATATATTGGTCGGGTGGTATGAGTTAATTTTAATTCTTCAAAAAAAAATGAATTGCATTTTTTTATCGACAAAAGAAATGTTAATATCACGAAGATACAACATAAAACCAATACAATAGGTAAAGAAATGCATTGAGAGAGCTTCAAAGATTAAACAAAGACTCTTCTAGTGCTGAAACTCGCAAAATATTAAGTTTAATTGTTGGGATAGGTTTTTTTTTTTTACCTAGATGCTTTCTTTTCAAAAATCATATTAGTTATTGTGTACCACTCAAGTAAATTTTCCTTATTAAATAATTGAAATTATAAATTTTTTTTTTGGGTGGTGAGTAACCTTATATACGAGGAAATGTATAGTGAAGGTCTATGAAACATGTTGGAACATGTGGCTCATATGGAGAGATACCCGAAAGTTCTAATAAAGGCCAGATGTGAAGCGACCGAATGGAGCGAAGTATTTGGGCCATTGTGGATTCAATTGTTGGGCCAGGCCATAGGCCCAAAGGTTTTTTTTTTTTTTTTTTTTTTTTTGGGGGGGGGGGGGGGGGGGGGGGCCAAGCCCCCGTATGGGACGGTGTAATGAGGGTTGG
>JAXBDA010001769.1:0-50162 GCA_036023075.1 Gaultheria prostrata | reverse complement strand
GAGAAAGGAGGGAAAGGAGGGGAAAAGGAGAGGGAGAAAAGAAAGCCGGAAGGTGGGGGTGGAGGGAGCCGCCGGCAATGGAGGGATAGGAAACCCTAGGTATCTCTAACTTTTCTAGAGAGAGAAGCTCTCTAGGGGCAGTAGCAGGTCCTTACAAGAAAATGCAGTTGGAGTACCAAAGAAATAAGAGTCTTATAGTACTATATATAGATGCCAACTGAAATCAAAATAATTGAAGAACGATTAGTTTCATTGAACTGCAATTACAGATTCAAAATTCAAATAGATATTTTAGAAACCAAACCAAGCCGAGCTTTATGTCCCAATTACTTGGGGTCGGTTGCATGAATGCTTTTTCTCCATTGAGCTCTATCAAGGGCATTTTTAGAATCTGCAGATCTCAATTTTATTGACATTTAAAGCTCGAAGATTATATTGAGTATGATGCACGGGGTTGCTCCAGAAGAAAAGGATTTCAAAGATTAGTAGTCTTTGTTAATTAATCATATAGAGTGAGGCATGCAATCCCAAACTAAAATCACATCCGTATCGGCCGGTTATCGACCTTTACTTTATAGGGCAATACATAACAGTATTTGAGCCATTCGTTACCGTTACAAAAAATCAAATGCGTTACACATCGGTCCAAATGATTCACAGACCGATTATGTGTTGTCACGGCTGATACTCATCAGTGACAGTTTATTTACATGCAAGTCATTTTTTTTTGGTCCAAAATTAATGATTTTTAAAGTTTACAGCCCTATAACCGGTTCATGTTACATGTCATGTGATACTCCATATACCGTTACACCACAACCGTTACCATTAGGTGTTTCGATGCTGTTATTTAAAAGTTTGCTTATATGTGAACGACACTAACTTAGTTCCTATTGGATTTGGGCAGAACAGTTACTAGCTACTATAGCTAGCCTAGCTAGTGAATGTTTTGGTTGATTGTAAAATATTGTTGGAAATGTGAGGTTGACACCCAAGGACATATCAGTAATTTTGGAGTTTGGGAAGCTAGCCAGCTAGGAATTTGAGATTCTGAAAGCAAATAAAGCACTCACTTGTTACTCATTTCATACTCTCCCCAATAAGAAAATGCAATGTTCGAAAGAAACACTTGTTAGGTTGTTCTACAATCTCTCCAGCTCCTTTCTCCTCCTTTCCCTCTTCTTCTACTTCACCTCTATTCTCCTTGCCAAACTCCTCCACTTTTGTGGCACCCCAATTCTTCAAAGGTATCTCTCTCTCTCTCTCTCTCTCTCTCTCTCTCTCTCTCTCTCTCTCTCTCTCTCTCTCTCAATGTTTGCTATATATGCTAATCAATTTTTTCATTTTTCATGCAGAAATCAGGATGGATATGACTTTGCCATGTTTTCTGAGGAGGAAGAAGAAGAAAGTGGATTTATTCGCAACGAGTACAAAGAGAGAGATCATCTGGTGGCCGAAATTATTCACGGTGATTCGTCACCGCAGTTTTTGCCCACCGGAAACCGCCCAAAGGTCTTGAGGTTTGGGAAAGAAGTTGAGAACTATTACGAGCCCACGTACTTCGACACAGAGGAAGATTTTCGGTCACAAACCGAAGTTGATGATGTTGAAGAAGAGATAATAGTGGGCAGAGAAGATATTGATTTTATTGGGAATTCTTATACAAAAGATTGTTGTGGGAGCACCAGAAAAGTGACCCCGGTGGTCCAGACCAAAAGTGACTCCTCGGTCATCACTAATCTTGAAACCCATGAAGGTACTTTATCGAATAAAGTTTATTAATTTCATTCAGTTTGATACTGTGATTTGATGGGAAATCATGAGATTCTAGAGAGAGATGGCAAAATCCATTTCGCCCTTTTTTTTTTTTTACGTATGAAACTGAAATAATTATTCTCTACAAAATGAAGAATTCCGATCATTTGTGTAGAATTCGAGGTGGTTCCACATGATCATCTAAAATTCTGTACCCTCAGTATACTCCGGTCTATTACTGAAAATAGTGAGATTTGGTGAAATTAATTAAAAAAAAGACAAGGTGTGTATGTGATGTGAAACTGAAATTGCAAAAAATGACAACATATATGGTCCCTGTCTCACAAACTTGCTTAACCATCTAAAAACGATGGTAAAGTATTTTGTTTTATTTTCGCACAAAGACCAAAGTTGTTTCGTTACTTTTTCACCAAGTAAGTATACGAAACAGACTGAGTTTACATCATTCACACGCAATCTTTTAATTATTGTATTTACACTTGACCTCGTATATATATATATTATTATTTATAGGAGACTGCTATATATAGTATTAATTAGTATACGTGTACCTCAAAATGTTAAAATATTTTTTGGTGTATGTCCTACATTTTTAATAAATGTTATACACAAGAGTACTGTACACATCGGACGTGCATGTATGACCATACGCATATTTTTTTATGTTTGATACAATAACAATAACAGAACTCATCTAGTCCCCAATCATTGGGGGTATGGGCGGGGGATGGTTGAGAAACAGACCTAACCTTTGGCAATATGCACAAAGTGGCTGCGCTCAGAATACCACTGAAACAGTGGGCCCCCTAAACCTCCAAGAACCGAGGAGCTACACGTACGTTTTGTTGCAGAACCATGCCCCCAAATCAAAGTCAAAAGGCATCAAGGAGGGCAGGCCTAGAGACCCAAATCAATATGGGCGGGGGATGGTTGAGAAACAGACCTAACCTTTGGCAATATGCACAAAGTGGCTGCGCTCAGAATACCACTGAAACAGTGGCCCCCCTAAACCTCCAAGAACCGAGGAGCTACACGGACGTTTTGTTGCAGAACCATGCCCCCAAATCAAAGCCAAAAGGCATCAAGGAGGACAGGCTTAGAGATCCAAATCAATATCTGTACTCATTACCATGCTTCCTTCATTCATGGTCCAGAGCATCTCAGTAATGAGTACATAATTTTTTTATGCTTGATATATACACTTATTAATGGCCTAATGTAATTATATTTTTGGGTCTTCAATTACGCTTGCATTTTAATACTAGTATTAGTCACGCATGTCTTTTGGTAAAGTTAGGAATAGGGTTTTACGGTACACCGAAAAACTACAATTGCATCTATAGTTTGGTTTTTTGTGACAGAAAAATTTATAGAGTGTCTAGTACTGTCTACCATGCATATATATAGGCTTCTCTTTAATTATAGGGTTGGTTGTATATAGGAAAATGCAAAAATAGTAAGGCAAAAATCGAGAAGGCGAGGACAGAATTCACGCGGGACGAGAATTTTTTGATATTTGCACCCCCAAAATCGGAAGCAAAGAAGAAGCAAGTTCAACAAGGAAAGGATAGAATTAGTGATGAAGAGATATTTGGGGATTCATGTACGGTTGGATCTACTTCTAAGAGCTCTTCTGAATGGAGAAGCTCCATCAATTGCAGGGATTCGGGTACAGATGATCCATTCTCATCTTCGTCCCGACGAAGTTGTCCCAAGTGGGAATCTTACACTGTATTCCAAAAGTATGATGAAGAAATGCTGTTCTTGGACAGAATTAGTGCTCAAAAGCTCCATGAAACAGGTACGTAACACTTTCCATCTCCACTTTGATTAATTGAATTTTGTGGATTTAATAAGTGAGAACCATGCCAAGTCATTTGCTATGAACGCTACGCTGCTATAAATGCGTTCTGAAAACATATCAACCAATATCTGACATATCAAACAACCGATATCTGACACATAACTTTTGATCAAGGATGGAGGGGGACAAGTGGTGGCGGCCGCCACCACAATGTTTTCAAAAAATGCAATTATTATATAGAAAATAATTTTTTATCCCCAAATTATATAGACACACCACCACTGGATTTTTTTAATCTTTCATCCTCATAATGCAGTTTGTCTTTTAATTTTTTAAGTATTTATTTTCGTCACCACAAATGTCAAATCCTGACTCCGTCCCTGCTTTTGATATCCATGGTGTTCTCAATGAGCTCTAAAAAGTGAACGTTCGTATTGAAGTTAGGCAAAAAAAATTCAAAATCGGATGAATTATAAACATTGTTTTTGCAACTAGCTACCAGGTTCCATGTATTATTCACATTAGCTAATTAAAGAAGAATTGTAGTAGACTAGTAGTATGTAATTCAAACAAAACAACCCTCTATTTTCAGAGTCGCTGAGGAAGATACAGGCATGTCCAAGATCAGTATCAGAAAGGATAGTTTACAAGTTATCATCATCATCAACAAGGAACAAAAAGAGCAGCAGCTCGTATGGCAGGGATCGAAACCCATACCATGAATTGGAGGCTGCTTATGCTGCTCAAATTTGTTTAACATGGGAAGCTCTCAATTGGAATTACAAGTATTTTCAGCGCCTCAGAGCTTCTCGTCGTGGCGATTCCGATCCCGGTTGTCCTGCGTATATTGCCCAACAATTCCAGCAATTCCAAGTTCTTTTACAAAGATATGTGGAGAATGAGCCTTATGAGCACGGAAGGAGGCCTGAAATTTATGCTAGGATCAGGAGTACTGTGGCACCTAAGTTGCTCCAAGTGCCCGAATACCGAGGTGGATTAAGTTTCAGTTTTTTTTTTTTTTTTTTTTGTTATTATTTTGGTTACAGCTAGCGTTTATTGATTTTCCATTTTTCTTGTTAATACTGTTGATTTATTTCAGATTCAATCGATGAAGAGGAAAGTGTTAAGGGGTCAAGAATTCCATCAGATTCGTTTCTTGAAATAATGGAAGAATCGATAAGGACATTCATGAATTTTCTGAAAGCAGATAGGGAGAGTCACCGCCAAATATTGGCAGCCTTCTTTAAGAGAAACCGGACAAGTTTGGTTGATCCAACTCGTCTTCTCCTTTTTAAGAAACTAAATAAACAGGTCAATTACTCCGAACCTAGCTCTCCACTTTTACTACCTTTTCACTTAATTAATTTCTAAGACATGGAAAAATCCATATCTGTTAATTTTATTCACTCATTATCCATTTATGCTGTGTTGGCAGCTGCTTTATTAATATAGGATTTGGTCCATACTTTTTTGATAGTGGAAATTTTTCAAGGGAATTGTCTAAGTCAATAAATAATACCATGCCAAAAAGACGTACATAAAAAAATGTATTGTCGTTTCTCTCCCTCTGTTGAAAAATATTCTACTTATTATGCAGAAGAAAATGAAGCTTAAAGATCTTCGCCGGACTCAGACATGCTTGAGAAGAAGAAGGTTAAAGGAGGAGGAAGAGATGGAGATTTTGATGGCTCTAATAGACACAAAGGTGGTTTCTAGGGTTTTGAGAATGAAGGATCTAAGTGAAGAACAATTGCAATGGTGTGATGACAAGATGAGGAAAGTGAGGGTTGCTGATGGGAAACTGCAAAGAGATTCTTCACCACTTTTCTTTCCTGCTCATTGACTTGGGCCCCCCACTCCCCCACTAGATTATGTTAAGCTTAGCTTTATGACTAGATCATCAATGTTCATATATGATGTCTGCATTGCAATGGATATCCCTAAACACACCTTTTTGTATATACTGTAAAGAAACAAAGTGCTAGCTCCACATATCCCTTCAATTTTAGTATTTGTAGGAAAAGGAACCAGAAAATATAATTTGTGGACTAGATTCATTTTGTGTATGTCTATTCACTATATTGTAACGCATCTTAATAACTTTGAACGTAGACTATATATAGATTCATCTTTTCAGATTTGCGTCAATTTTTTAAGATTAATCATTTGTGTTGATTAATGAAATCTAAGACAGGAAAATATGACCGAGCGCAAAACTTCACACTTTTTTTTTTTTTCCTCATCTTAGCTTAATTTTTTTCAATTCTCATCCATACTTTTATAATTTTTCGCTTATTTATTTATTTATTTATCGAGACGAATGATAAATTCCAATAATGGGAAAATGAGAGAGAGGGGAGCCCACAAACTGTGCATGTGGGAGACAAATAGACTTTGGAGATATGGAATCCATGAAAGAAGGGGGGGTAAAGATGGTTTGGGTCGCTGGCTGATTTCATGACCAATTGGAAAGTGAAAGAGCATAGACAAAGTAAGTAATAAGGAACACGAGGATAGAGACAAGTGGGTGTAGCTTTAGTAATCCTCTTTATCTTTTTTTAATTAGGGTTTTTATCTACGTACGATAGATTGATTTTAGTAAAGCAAGGCTGCAAACACATGACATGGGTACGTGGAATAAAAAGTTGCACATGGTACACTCAACGGATCATAGGAGCCTCATCATATATGGTCCCACTCAATTTGGATTTTGGTGGAGAGACGAAAGCAGAATAAAGAAGTCAACCTAGCTTACAAGATGTATTTAGAGCATGGAATCATACGATTTTCATTACTCCCTCCGTCCCCTTTTAAGTGTGTTGTTACCTAGAAATTCCAACTATTTTTCTCTCACAACTTTTACATCTACTTTCTATTACTTACATTTATCAATATAATAACACACACTAACTGTTTAAAAAGGAATCTACTTTTAAGCGCAAAATAGGAAATGTACCCACTAACTTTTCAAAACACGCATTTATTAAGGGACAACCCAAAATAAAAATGTACACATATTAAATGGACGGAGGGAGTATTATTAAGGACGGAATCAAGATTTACCCTAAGAGGGGTGTGAAAATTAAATCTTAAATCCTGAAAGAAATGAATTTTTTCTGATTAAGATATTATGTCTATTTTTTGAGGTTTGGAGACGCCGATATAGTCTATTATGATTATTTAGATGTATCTCTGCTGATATCCCACTCTTCGCCTCTACAGATCGACAACTCTCTCCGGATCGACGCACGGCGGCTTAGGTATGGTACACTGCGACGCCTTTTGAGGGAAACCACCTTCCCTTTCTTCAATCGTTGCCACCGCAACACATGGCCACCACCGACCACCACACGGTTCATCTCTGTTTCTGCGTTGAACAGAACAGAACAGAAGAGAGAGGAGTTGGCGATGCGCCGACCGCCCCCTCCGGCCATCAGGTTGTTCCTCTCTCTCCATCTCTCCCTCTGTCTAGATTTTCATAAATCCCCAATTCTTGAAAACCTAAATTTTCTCGATTTATTGTGTTGCTCATCCATTTGGTCTTCCTCTCTTCGGTGTTCCTCTTCCAGTTTTCGGTCTACACGAAAGGCGCTGTGCGGTTTCCTATGGTTTGGAGGTATGGTATTTTTCTTTTATTTTGGTTGTTCTTCTCCTTCGTCTTGGAAGTGCGAATGAGGTTTGTGAGACTATGTTTCAGTGGTTGGTGAAAATTTAAATTAGTTAGGTGTATTTGATGGAGATGAGGAGATTAAACTCATAATTTCGGGATCAAATGCAACAAAGCTTAAATTCCATCTTGCATCTGTGTTATAAATCCAGTTCGAATAGAAGGAAAAAATAGGCTTTCTTTTGCTCGTGATTTGATTGAACACCCTGTTCAAAATTCCTAGAGCCGCCAAAGGAGTAAAAATTTATATTTACCTGCTATTTGGTAGTTTTTTATGTGTATTATTCGTTTAGGGTGCTGATTAAAACGGTACCGGTGCTGCTCTTCTGCACATATTCGCAGCTCATTTTGGACACAGATACTCTTGCTGGCCTAGGATTTTCTGGAGGCAACCTCTGTGGTTGCATGGGATTTCTAGCTGTATTTTATCTTAAAGGGATCATAGTTGGGACAAAGGGAGTACAAGGGCAATTGGAACCCAATGGCTATCTGACTTGTATTAAACATGATAAGTAGTTTGAAAAATGGGAGATAAAGAGAGTATCGTGGGTGTGCATGAGTTTATTAGTATTTTGTTTTTAGGTTAGTTTTGTCTTCGGATGCTGAGAAAATGTGGGAAGCAATGGAAATAAGTATTGCTTAAGATTTGGTTATACTTTGGGACATGAGAGAACTGAAGTTTTGGATTACTACTAGCTGTCTAGGTCGGGTTGGATATTTTGATGTTCTAAAGCATTTGGAAGATTGTGTATTCTTTTAAAATAAAATTAATTTGTGTTACTTGGTGTCTTAAGTGGAGCTTGGCTTGAACTTGAAAATGTTATCTGTGGGTATGCTTTGCTATTAGACCTGGTTTTAATTTGTTCTCCATCTCACTGATTTTTCTACACAACAGTGTTCATTTTAATTAGCCTTAAATATGCCTTTAGAACTGTGACGAATAGCATAATTTAAGCTATTGAGCTTTCTTTTCTTTGATTCTTAGCTGAATTGAGTGTTTCATAGACATTGTTCGAGCTTTGTGTCCAACTAAAAAGGCCATCTTCTGTCCACTAGCCTTTTAGTACATGAGTTCACCGGATTAAGGTTGGTCTCTGAGATAGTATGAGTGGAAAGTGAGTTTCGTAGTTTATCATGTGCTGCCAAGGTGTAGCAGGGGGTAAAAACATGGGAATGGCAACTTATTACCCCTTTGGTGTTTCGAAACAGTTGCATCAAACCAATTGAGGGATGATTTTTGGTATGCTCCACATTTTGGATTATGAAACCATATATGGCCGAGTTCTGGCTTTCGGTGCCCTGGATATTGTCGTTAGGGTTTCATCCAAAAAATGGAAGAATCTGTTGCTTTAATTAACATGGCAGATTCTAAGTTCACTCTTTGGAGCACATTCCTAAGTTCCATCTGTTTTGGCTTGTTTGCTTTTGTTTGTCTCTAACAAATTTGCCTGTCTGATAAATTTGTTAGAAATTTTGTATAACAATTAGCATTCCTACATATGCTGTGTTTACTTAAGCTTCTGTTTTGGGTGGCAGGGCTGGGGCATTCGACTTGTGAGTAGAGGAACTTTTTGTAGCTAAGCCTCCCAAAAGTTGAGGGAAAGAAACCTAAGTTCAATTTAGGTGTTCTGAGCCTAAGATTGGATCCCATATTTTAGAAGACACAAAGATCCCCTGCTAATGTAATGAATTTGTTCTTGAACTTCTTCGTGGTGTGTGTTTGCATTTTGTAGTTAAAGTGTATTTCTCTTTCATCAATTGCGCATTTTTCTCCTTTCCTCTCGTTCGTGGTCTTCAGGCGTGTAATAGTTGTAATGCCATTATTTTATGGTTTCGAGAAAAGACTTTTCATGTCAACCCCGTTTAGGTCCAATTTATTTCTGTAAAAGCACAACATGGTTTTGACTACAGTAGTATCTGATCAGTCATCAGCTATCCTATTTCCGGTTTTAGAAAGTATTTTGATGCAGTCCCATGGTCTGATCCATTCACCTAAAAGCAAAATATATATTAGAAAATACAGCAAGACATGCCTACATGTTCTAATTGAATTGACCTGTTTCTTAACGGAAGAAGATCATATAACCATTTTAGCTTTTGCAAGGGCTTTGTATATTGCATTTATTTTTCTTGTGTTTGATTACATTATTGGCATAAATCTTTCTCGAGCAACTGGTGACCCATCATAATTTTTTTCCCAGGATTTGTTACTAGGAGGCCTTTGGATTGCAGTTGTACGAGACAGAGCAAGGATAAGAGGTCTATGCTCAATTTCTCGACTAGGAAAACAAAAAATTCAGACTTTTGTATGTTATCTCTTATGCGAATTCATGATGTGGTTTCACTGCTCGATGGCAGACATTCCAATGCAATATGGCCTCCTGTTGATGATTTATATATCCAGAAAAAGGCTGTGTTCAGTTGTGGTTTTTATATGCTTTCATAAAAAGTCTGTTGTTGTCAGTAGGTGTTAAGATATGTGCCTTTTGGCAATCACTTCTAAACCTCTCTCACTCTCACAACTGTACATAACTGCATGCAGTAGTTCAAAAACAATATGCTTCCTCATTCATGTGTTAATAAGCCGTTTAAATCTGATGGGAGTCCCTGGTCACATTACTGATTTCCAAGTACAGGTCATTTGCTACCGAACCTTGGGGCACAGATGATGTATTTCTACGAGTTTTGATGAATTGCTTGAACTGCTTTTTTGAGTGAGGATATATGCTTATTATCATTCGTTTAACTGCTTGAGCAGAAACAGAAGCATGCAATGTGGAATCGCATATACAAGGAAAGCTATGATCCTAACTCCTATGGAAGGAAGGAAAACCCTGGCGGCAATAAAGATGTATCCATACCACGAGTGCATCAAGTGCTGATTATGTAAGCAGAAAGTTGTAATTTTGGTCTACCTAGATTGATAATATGAGATCAGGCCCATTTCATTGATCTTGGCATTCTACATTTGAGGAGAGGAAGACTACTTTTTAGTGACTACTTTTTAGTGTCCAGCGAATGTTTTCGATCTGTAATTTACTAGGACCATCTCTCTCTTTATGTAATGTATTAATAACTGAAAATTGCAACCAACGGGTTAAATCAACCGTGCATAGCACGGGAATAACTCACCTAGTTTTATACTATACATAGAGTAGTTCTAGCAAGGTTGGCACCCCCAGGCTGGCTCAAGAAAATTGGAAGATGAAAGCAGCAATCTAAAAAGACCTTTTTACATCAGTTAATGTTTATTTGTAAGTAATGTATTTCAAATTTATTTTTCTTACAAGATTAGCAACACCATTATCAAATATCTGTGTGCCGTCATAGCTTATGATCCTAAAGTCACAGGATTGTTAGAAGTACCAAAGATAAGTAAAAACATTTATCTAGTATAGAATATAGAATAGAATCCCTAAACCAAACCGAGATCCGTGTTGCACACGATGTCCCGCTTCACGGAATGTGGTTGAGGCTTCAACAAGCGTTTGTCTCTCAAGATACAATGGTAGTGCACAGTCCATTTCAAACTACACGATGAGCTTGCCCGACGAATGGCGTGCTTTCCGCATTTCTCGCTCAGTCATTGAAAAAAAAAAATGAAGAAAGAAACTTAATTTATCATTGTGGAGGGAGACCTTTCACCTCTATCACCATAAACTAGACCATGATAGTCCATATAAATAGAAGAAAGGTTTGCAGCTGATGAGTCAAGAATTGAACAGTCACGACCTTTGATTTTCATTCCAAAAGATACCCACCAATGTTTGTCAAGAATTGAACCGTCCCTAGCTAATCTCTTTGGATATTTTTTTGGCAGAAGTCTGAAATTTTTTATTACTTCTGAATGCTTAGAGTTATCCATCGAAAGAAATGGAGTACAAATTACTAAAAAACAGACACAGAACGACTGTCGAATGGAGGTTTCAAACCTTTTTAGGTCAGATCTCACACTAGTCCAGAATCTTAAGAGGAGGCTCTGCTCCTTTTCTGGTCACCGAAACAAATGCCAACGGAACATCAATTTTCACGCCCACTTATAAAATTGGCTTGGGAATTGTTTCACATTCAATGAGAGGTACATCGGTAGATGACAGTTCTTTCTAAACATTTCAAGTATGACTAGTTTGGTCAGGTTTCTTACCACCTCATTCAGGTTAGAAGTTTCATATGCATATCAATTGTATATGATATGAATTGATAAATCAAATTCAAGCCTCAGGGCCAGAGTAAAATAGATGACATTAAGATATCAATCAACTTTAGTATATCTTGAACACTTTGTTATAAGCAATTGAATACAAGCTACAATAAGTAACGAGTTTTACACTGCAGAAATATAATCAGATCTGCAAAAGGGGCGCGAAAGGGGTCATCCTGTTTGGGACTACATTAAGGTCAACAAACAGAGATCAGAAACTCAAGATACTAAGGGAATGATATTCTTATCACCAATTTTATGCACAACTCATCCATCAATTCTTCCTCTCTCTCTTTACATTAATACATAGCAGATTGTTGACAGAGTCAGTTGAAACAGTTTGAGTGAACATGCACCAACCTGGAATGGATATTTGAATTTTTTCCATCAGAAGAATTGCGGCTGGATTGAGCACATGCCATAAGTTTCTCGCTTTGTATGGGAAGAACTTCAACTCGGGTTCTTGAGAAAAAGCAGCTGTAATGAATTTCAGCTCCAGCACATACCAGAAGGGGGAATAGCAGTAAACCATGTTGTTATGCTTGTAGACGACCACCATCATCCTCCTGGGAATAAAAGAGAGAAGCTATAAAGACATAATCGCAGAAGACCAATTGCATTTATAGTTTCTAACTACACTGATGCAGTCAATTCAATTCCAACATGGAAGTAGTTCTGCCATGTCATTTTAACAGAAAGCCAAACTGAAGTAATCAGGAATACCGTATCTGAAGTAACAGAAAGCCAAACTGTATCTGAAGTAATACAGATACATACGTTTATAAAGGAACATATTGAGCTACAATAACAATAAAGAAGTAGGGTTTACTGGGGGAAATCCTAATTCCTAAACCAGTAATGCCTAACGTTCCTAATAGAAAATTATTATGACACAGAAAAAGTACTGCTCCCAAACTATTTACTGCATCTTCTTCAAATTTCCCGTACTGTGGCTCATCCATTGGAATTAAGCTGATGATAACGCAATCCACTCTCATTACATAGAAGTAAACTGCCATATCTTGTCACTATCATAACATGATTTTTTTTTCTTTTATTCGCCCAATAAAAACCCTTACCAAGCTCAAAATTGGAATATTAATCCTGTTTCTATGACGATTGCTATTTACGATCAAAAAGCGTTCCCGATAACATAGATTGCAAACATCAATAACTTCCTCATTTAGCATACAAATTTCAGGAATCTACACAATAATGCATTTCAGACATTACCAAATCAAAAAATCATATCTTAGTTTGACATGGATTTAATATAAGCTAAATTAGTAGTCCAAATAGAACATCATTCCTCTGCCCTACTCTCAGTGGCACATCAGGAGTTATGAGATGGAGGCGTCTTTTTGGAGGTTAATACAATGGGGGATGCATCAGAGCTCCTAACCGCAATGATAGGTAATATGGGGCCATTGTACCCAAAACAGCTAAACTCAGAACTAACTAACATGATACGTAAAGTTGTGATTTCCTCTTTCAGTCAACTAATGCCCTATAAACCATATTCACTCAATTACTCAATTGGATAAGGTCTTCGAAAGAAATTCTACCCAGCAGTCCTTGCATAAAAGGTGACCAATCTGTCAACTCATTACGGCAGAAGGATGATCGTGGTTCTCCGAGCTCAATGATTCTGATGCTTCATCTTCCCAATCAAGGGGGGCTTCATCAGCATCAGAACCCATCAATGAAGCTTCATCTTCATGCTGAAAAAGAACAGATCAATTAATTATTTTTTTTACTTTAGCATCAATCAAATATTTCCACCAACCACCAAAGAAAACAAAAGAAGAAAAAGAGAAAGGGAATTAGGTGGAAAATGTCACTATTGTTGCCAAGTAAAATAGCAGTAGTCAATATAATTTCGAAACATAAGAACTCACTTTGCTGAAGACCGAGATATCATTGAACATGTCATGGTCCTCATCTTGTACATCTTTACCATCATCCTGTGGACAATTAGCACAAAGTTTCTCCCTTAGTACGGATACTTCTAAAACCCGAACGTACTCGTACACGTACCATACCAGGTACTGGTACTTCATGAGTACTTCTAAAAACGTACCGGGTACTCTGAAAATGTACCAGGTACTTTTGAGTTTCTGGGTACAGCAATGGGTACATTTTTGGGTATTTAAGGGCCTATTTGTAAAGATTTAAAAACTTTAAGGGTTCCGTGTGGAAACAAAACTCGAACAGTTGGCTTAATATGCAATACGCAACACGATAAAGTTATAAATTGAAGACCACGGCTCAAGTAGGACACCACATTATACCCAAGGATAGATGAGGTTGTGGGACATTGCTGGAGATGCATTTGATTCAATGGGGTTGCTTGTATTCTTGAAATCGCTGATCTTTCACTTGATGAGCCAGAGATGGAAGTTGTGTTGTTTATAGATGAAGTCGATGAAGTTCAAGATCCTTAGTTCTTAGGACTGTTTTCTTTTCTTTTTTTTTTTTTTTTTGGGGCTTGCTTAAGTGTTGTTGGTATGAACTAAAACTCTAAAATGACATTGCATTGCTTTGATCTAGGATTCTAGGCACATTGAACTTGATGTATGAACTCTTAGTCTCTTAATTTTTATTTATGCTTCTTTTTGTTGGCAAAAAGCACGGGTACCGGTACCGGTACGCGATACGGCACAAACCTAAAAAAGTAGGCTACGGGTACGGTTGGGTACGGCAGTGTTTAGTCTATATATTTGGCATTAAAAATTCAATTGGGATGTCATTTCTCACTCATGTTTGTATATAAAATAATTATACACGCGCTCCCTTTGCAACTATAAAACATATGTACAATGCATGTAAATATATATAAGTTTACTCCTATATATATATTAGGGTGAGCACAACCCGACGACCCGATCTGACCCGAAGGGGTTAGGGTTGGTTTTGAGACATTATAGGGTCGGGTTCGGGTTGAAATATTGGTAACCCGATGACATCGGGTCGGGTTTCGGGTCTAGGCATTGGATTTCGGGTGAACCCGACCCGATTATATATATATACAACACATTACGAGTAGTACTGTACTACAACCTACCTTACCCAAACCTCTTCCTCTCTCATATCTGATGTCTCAGGCTCTCTCTCTCTAAAGTAGTCAGATCGATAATACACCCCCTCTCCTCCCCTCTTTCTCCTCTTATCTCCCTCCTCTTCCCCTCGCTTCTCTCTCAGATCACGACAGCGGCGGCGACAGATCTGGGGGTGGGCTACGACGACGAAGATGGCTCAATCGACGGAGGCAAAACTCCATAGCTGAACAAAGACGCCGGCGGTAGAACTCCATAGCTGAGAAGTCCATCACCACTTTTGAGTTTGCATGTATGACGATTTATAATTTATATAGATATGTTCTAGTTTATGGCAAAGTCTTTGATGTCTGGTATGATTTGTGATTTTAAGATGAATTTGTGTCCGCGGTACTCTACTGCTCTCTCTCTCTCTCTCTCTCTCTCTCTTACCTGAGATCTGGAAATTAGGGCTCCGACCGACCCGAACCCCGACATACCCGAACCAATCGGTTACATCTACGTTTTTTATCAAAAAATGCTCGGATCAAGCCCTTCCGGGTATTTTTTTTCTTACAAATCCTTTCGATGGACCTTAAAAACACATTCTAAACGCATCTAACGGTTCGGATTGTCGAAATTCAATCTCGAACGAAAAATCCCTTACATAAGCTATGTAAAGGAGCCCTTATAAGATCCTCTTCCTATATATATATATATATATATACAAAAACACACACACACACACAAAATATTCCCTCGCCGCTCCCAACCTAGGGAGCTTCTACATACGCCCGCCCCTACCCCCGCTCTAGCTTCGTGCAACTAAGATTTGGAGAGGTAATGGAATCAGATGGATGTGTTGTTAAGGCTAAGGGAGGTTGAATTCCAGTAGGAAACAAACGCAAATTTAGCACAAAAAGGGGTGTTGAAAAAAGTATCTGTAACACCCCAACTTTGGTAAACAGATGGAACGAGGGGGGTTAACATTTAGTGTGCCGCTTACCTTTAGAATTTAGTAAGTATATTTATTTGTCGCTTAAGGTCTATAGAAAGAATAAGCATATTATTCTGTGTTTTCAAATATAATCCCACTCATGTTATCAGTGTCACGGCATAAGAACGAGGCATGAGTTGGCGCAAGACAAAGAACTGTAGGAAAATAATCCGGAAAGTGGGTGAGTTGGCACCCTATTATAGGGTGGATCACCATAAAATTATTGCACCATAGATTCCATTGGATATCCCTAGATATTGTAATGGAATATGTTGATACTCTTTAAGTAAATGAGATCACATGAGATTCACTGAGATTATATATAAGATAATTCGAGATGCCATTAGCTATTGCTAGATAGAAAGCCTCAAGTATAAATAGGCTTTCCAGTTCCACGTACACACAACACCTAACGAGAGAGAGAGAGAGAGAAAGAGAGAGAGCGCGCGCGCAAAGTAGAGGAAGAAGAAGAAGAAGAAGAAGAAGAAGAAGACGACAAGGAACAACCCCGGAGGTCAGTTTGATCACTCCCCACTCACGTTTTCTTTTCCACCTCACTACCTGCACACACTTGCATCAATGAAATTCTAGGAGGAAATAACCCAGTAATTTACCCCGTTCGCCTTTGCAAAAATTCATGAACAGGAGAGGGGAAGATGGTCCAAAATGATCTTCAAAAAAAAAAAAAAAAAAAAAATTTGATCTCATGTCTTAAATATAATTACTTCTAATATTTTTTTTTTTATAAATGTAAGACCCGTACAAGCAAGTCAGGATCAACTCGATTCATAAATTCATAACATTGATCATAGTGTATCCCTTAAATTGTTGAGATTGATTTATGGCTGGAAATGAACCGTGCTACTCGCACATCTTATTGCTCGGCTCAACTTGCTTTTGCTTGAGGTGATGCATAAGTAAAGTAAACTTTTATGAGATATACTGTCACACTCCATGTTGAGAAAAATGGTAAAATACAACATTGGATCTTAACTTCGAGTGAGACAAACTAAGGGTGGGAGTATATATGTAAAAGTATCATTTTTACAATGGGAACAAAAGATGTCTTGTGTGTAAGGTTTCTAGGCTATCAAAAACTAGTAAGGATAAACATGCATGAGATAAAGATTGGAAGAGAGCCGAAAAACGAATAAAGTGAGTAAGCGATGTTTGGAGTTTACATCCACGTGGATCTTTGAGCTATAGGAATAAATTTACCTTGTTCTCATAGGCAATCTTGAAGTTATCCATCTGGGTTTTTTTTCATAGTGATTCCTATTGAAGTCCCAAACAAACCCCCTTTTCAAATTTTTGACCCTATTTTTCAAACAGGCTATCAAGGCGGGAGAGAGAGAGGGAGAGAGAGAGAGACCAGCAGAAAATACTTGTTTTCCCACTTCATTTTATGGAAAGAAAAAAAACATATGCAACTGATGACTTCTTCATGTGCAAAACTTGAGGACTTAATAACTTAAAATCTTCATTAGTATAATGATTAAATTACTTGACCAAAATTTTAGAATTTCTAATTGTTAAAGTGCTATTCTAGGATCCGGTACGTCTCAGTAGATTTTACGGTAGATTTAGGACTAAAAAAAGTGAGTTATGAATTATCCCAGTTACTTGAGTTTTTTTCTATAAAGTTTATGTTTTACTAAAGTATGCTTGTTTAACATATCAAATTTAAGTTGATTTACCCCCCAAAACATATGAAATTCTTTTGTAGCAATTATACCAGGGAATTAAGATGTTTTGCCCAGTTTATGAAAAAATTATTAACGATACATCCGAACGATGTCCCTGAATCTAAGGGAGGTTACAGAAACTAGTCGGGATAGGATTATCAGGGCGGAATTAAAAAGGGGCACAGCCAGGTGTCCGATTGAATTGATTAAATTCATCATGTTATATTGGAGGTGGCTCCCTCATTACTGGCATCAATCGTTGGACGGTATATTACATTTACAGCAGGTTATGTTATAAACAAATTTGCTTATGATTTTGGTTACAGTTTAAGCCGTGAAAAACTGATGCTATGATTCATGCTTTTCTTTATGAATTTTAAATTCCATGGAGATCATGTAACTCTGATAATTCATTACCTCACCCGAGTAATGACTTATTTTGTTGAAATTTTTCCCTTTTCAGGTAATCAGGATTAGAAGGACGGATCAAGTATCAATATTTAGCTTCGGTTATGTTTGTGTAATGAATAAGGGAAATGTAGCCTACGTAATGAATAAAGAACTCTAGTGATTTGTGATTGTAAAGTACGGCTTCCGCAAATGTTAAGTTTTTTCTATTAAAAAAAAAAAGTCAATAGAGGCCTTTGGTGAGACGAACTCACTGGCCAGTCATGACATTTAAATCCGTTAGATTTGGGTAGTGATAGGTATTAGACGTAGAGCCGGCAATAGATTTATTCACTTTGTTCATTGATAATCTTCTGGAGGATTCAAGTCAAGCTTGGCTTAAAAAGTTCTTTACGAAATTTGGTATTGTGCGGGATGTTTTCATACCCGAGAAAAGGAGCAAAGTGACAGGGAGGCGATTTGGTTTTGTTAGATATGACTCTTAAGTTTATCCAAAACTAACGATCTTTGGATGGAGGATAGGAAATTATTTGTTCAAATAGCAAGCTTCAATCAAAAGGAAGACCAAGAAAACTACCAAAGAAATTAAGGATTGCCTGGGAATTCAAAAATCCATTTTGTTGAGCTGAACAAGAGTGGACTAGTGAGGGCAAGACGAATCAAAAGGTGGATGGTCTGACAAGCGAAAATGCTAAGGTTTTCAAAACTTTTGCTCAAGCTATCAAAGGTGTGCTTGGAGGAAAGTGTTATGAGAAGAGGATGGATTAGGGAGGTATCCAAGAGGAACTCAAACTATGCTTGAAACAGGATGATAATGGTCGGCTTTACCGTGGTGCGGTGGCAAAACTTCACAAGTTAATCTCGGTTGATGAGTTGAAAGTCCAGATGGCAGGGATGGGAGTAATATTCTGGTTAGAGCAATGGCTGGAAGATCCATGATTCTAACTTGTAAAAATAAAGAAGATATGGAAAATCTTATTAATGTTACTTGTTTGCAAAGGTGGTACTATGAAGCAAAACATGGGAGGGCCAAGCATCGTGCATTGAAAGATTTGTTTGGTTACACTGCTACGGACTCAATCGATGGAGCAACAATTCGTTTAAATCAATTGGAGATTTACGGGGTACTTTCATTTCGATGGATGAATCAACATTAAGGCTTTTCTTCTTTTGTTGTGGCCAAAGTACTTCCGGCCACAAACTTGTTTGATGAGTGGATTGGCATTGAGAGTGAAGGGAAGAATTATAGAGTAAAAGTGATGGAAGATCCGTGTGATCAACCTTTTGAAGCAGAGAAACAAAGTCCCAGAGTCAGCCTAGATTCTTCTCAAAGCAAAAGGAGGATGAAACAAAAGACGATGAAGATGACAATGAGCTGGAAGATCAGGTGTCAATATTTGATATGGGGACGGACAGGAACGGAGTGGAAAAAGATGTAAATGAAGACGTGGCAAATATTGAGGAGGTGGCAAAAACACAATGGGGCAAAGTGGAAGAGGTGGCTTATTCAGCTGGAACTCGAATTGAAGAAGGAATTCAGATGGTCACAGCTCAACAAAGCAATTAGGCCTTGGAAGATGGCGAAATTGCTGCAGAGGATTCAATTCCAATTTTAGAAGATGGCACAATGGTTTGTGGCTCAATTACGGAGGCAGTGGAGTTTGACAAAGGTTTTTGGAATCTTTCAGAAGTGGGTTTTTTTTTAAAAGATAAGGAAGATGAGAGTATCCAATTAATCGTTGATCTCAATCCAGCTGAAGAGGTAAAGGATGCGGAGAATGGAAAATGGAAGCAAAAGTCGATTGAAGAAATGTTGGGCATTCCTAAATCCAAAAAGAGAGGTGGAAGAAAGAAGCAAAATTGTGTTCTGTTCAGATCTGCTATGCAGTTGCTGCTTTGCCCATTTCTTCTAAAGGCATCAATGGATTTACCTACATGGTTCAGGCTGTCTGGTCAGTAAACAAGATCATGGGCCTCGATTGTATGGGTGATAAGGAGGAAGTTATTCGTAAAATCATGATTATGGAAGCCGAAGATGATGATAGAGCAAAGCACGATGCTTGATTCTTAGGTGTCTCTTTGGGTGTTGTTTTGCCTTGGTGGGGTTTTGGAAGGGGTGTTTCCTTTTGGGTTTTGTATTGGTTGGATTCTTCCCAACCTCGGATTGTTTTATCTCCCTTTGGATCCTAGCGGCATAAGATTGTTGGAGTGTGGAGGTGCCTTCTTTATTGGTTTGCTCTTGCTCCAATTTCATGCCTCGTGCTTAAGGTCCTTTCAATCTTTGTAATTAGTCTTCAAAGACAAATAAATTTCTCTTTTGCAGTTCAAAAAAAAAAGAAAAAAAAAATTAATCAAGCCAACTTCAGAGATGAAAAATAAATTCCCGAATGTTGTTTCTAATTCTATCTTGTAAAGTCTTTTGACTCTTACCATGCATCCATCTCAACATTCTCATTTCAGCTGCACTCATCTAACTCGCATGTTGTTTCTTACTGTACCATGTAACATTGCAGGCCTTATAGCAGTACAATAGAATTTCCTGTTCAACTTTGTGGGTATCTTGCGGTTGCACAACTCTCCCGAAGCATTCTGTCACTTGATCTATCCAACTTGCACTCTGTGTGTTACATCATCTCCAATCTCTCCATCCTTAATAACAATTAAACCATGATACTTAAAACGCTCGTTTCTTGATAATTCCATAATGTGGAGGGTCACTCTGTCAATACTATCACTTTTACTACTGCTAAGCCTACATTCAAGTCCTCTATTTTGCTCCTACTTGTCCTAAATCCTTTTAAGTCTAATGCTTCTCTCCATGTTTCTAATTTAGCATTAACACCTCTTACATGTTTCATCTTGTAAGACAATATCATCTGCAAAGATCATAAATCATGGGATGTCATCCTGAATATGTCTAGTCACTCGTCCATAACTAAGGCAAAGAGGGCTCAAAGTGAAGATCTAATAGTTGTGGCAACACCTTCATACATGTCCTTAATCCACATCAATATACCCTCTCGTCACACTTTCTCTCCAAAACCCACAATATAACGTCTCTAGGCACCTTATCATATGTTTTTTTGTAAGTTTATGAAAGCATCTGTAGGTCCTGCTTGATCTACGACACATAAATCCAAACTGATTCTCCAATACCGTTCTCATCATTCTTGAGCAAATGTTATGCTGAAGTTAATATATATGATGTTATAACGTGGCTCAACTATTGGGGCGAGACCTAGAAAAGGTCATATCTACACGGTTCCTATGTTAAGAGTATCCACAATGGCCTAATCAAAATTGGATAACCAAAAGTTGTCACATCACCTTTTGGTTATCCATTTGAGGGATTGCTAAGGTTAACAATGTAGAGGTCCACAATGGCATAATCAAAATTGAATAACCAAAACTTGCCACATCACCTTTTCAAAACTACAAAAACACTAAATTTTAAAAAACAGAAAAAGTTTTAAAAAATAGTTTTTGAAAATAGAAAAAAGTTTTTAAAAGATGTGTATCTGTACAAGGACCGAAGACTCATCAGGATTTGTAACTACTTTTGGAAAGAGAAGTTATTAAAACTGTTATGAAAATAATTTTCTGAAAACAGTGTTCAGAGAGAGAGAGAAGGGAAGATGGCGAACGTTTTTGTGTAATGATAGGTGTTCTTGATTGATGAGGGTGGAGTCCATTAAATTAGGTTAATGTGAAAAGATTGCTAGTTTTGATTATGCAAATGCCAAAATTTGGTTATTGGTTAAGAGATTGCTAAGTTTGGTGACTCCAATGTGAGCACCATTTTGAACAAACATTGCGAACTTTAGCAACCTTTTAGCTTTAGTTAGGCCATTGTGTGTCAAACCTTAAATTTGAAGAAAGCAGAGGATAGGTTCCAGATGTTCCAGCAGCAACGACCAGAAACTAACGAAACATGATTTAAACACCATGATAAATGGCCAAAAGGATAAAATTAAGTCAGAAAAGACAATAATAAAGTACAGCTCCAAAAAAGAGGGGAAAAAGGTGCTTATCCTTTTGGTAAAACGAAATTAAACAACAGGAATATCGTAGAATATAAGATAGCCACGTCAAAACAAGCCATAAAAACAGCTTCAGTGAATGTGCAGAATTACTTCAGCAGGAAGATTACTACTCACGATTTCATTTCTCATTTGCTCAATGGCTTTCTCCACTTCAGATATGTGTTGACTGAGAGCCTGTAAAATATCCATTAGAAGACAATGGGAGTAGATGACATAGTTAAGCGGATATAGGGAAGAGCATCATCTGCAACAGTATCATTCTTCCAAAACCATTCAAGGATGTTAGCATGAACAAACCTCATGTCGCTGCATGGCCACTGAACGCTTCAATGCTTTGGCCTTTGTTAGAAGGTTTCTTGGCCTCAAGCTAATGGGTCGTCTATAATTCTTTCCGCGATAGTAAATAATAACATGACCTTTTGGAACTGGTTCTATTGCAACTAAAATTCCACCACTTTCATATTCCAATAATCTTGCTGTTTCCTCCACAAAAGCAAGGCTTTTTTGTTTTGATATCAGCTTTACAAGTTCTCTATGCTTCCAATGCAGATGCATATTCTCAATAACGCCATCAAAAACACCACGAATACCTGTTGCATCCACATATACCAATTACCAACCATCAAAATATGAATTTGAATGACAAACAACTAAAGGTTTAAAAGAAAGACAACCAACCAACAGGCAAGTATGGCTTCATTCTCAATCCCACCCTTCGGAACATAGACCGTTCCTCCTCGGTAATTGTTTCCTGGTCATCAGAAGGACCTACAGGAACCATAGATGCTTCCAACTTAGCTAACAGTTTCTCTGCTCTATGCAATTTAGTCTGGGCCTGTTCAAGCATTAAAAATCAAACTAAGTCGAGTTGAAATTGAATAAACAGTTAATAGTTATACAATGAGAATAGCTAGGGGAAGAAAGTAGGCTCTAGTGTTTGTCAAAAGGAAGGCCATATGGACAACCACCACCCAGGCAACAACAGGACTCCGCAATTTCTCAACACAAACACAAAATCTGAAAAACTTAATGATATCAAACATTATGCACAATGGTAGACTCAATAGTGCGAAAAGAGGTTTCCTTTTTCTTTTTAGACAGAAAAAGATGCTCCAAGGCACTCGCAGTGTTCGGGATGTTATGCAAACAAAGAATCAAATAAAAAGAACGAGAGAAAGGTGCAAAAAAGCTAACACTAGGGAAAAGATCAGATCGGGGCTCTGTCTCCTGGAAAAGAGACAGTTATAAGCTGGATTTAGAATGCCTGAATAAGACAATAAAAGGACTACTTTGAGCTAAATTTCCATCTATTTGGCACAATTGTTATAGGACAAATTAAATATCTTAAGCACCTAACCTTTGAAGTTGTGGACTTGTGGTCCCATTAAAGTAATTAGTAGCCTATGTGAGCATCAACAGGACAATCCATCCAAACTTCTTTAAAAAATAAACCCCAGATTTCCTTACAAAAATAGGAAACTTTTTTTTTTTTTGATCGATAAAAGAAGATATATTAAGAAATTCGATAAGGGTACATCGAGAAAGGGGGGACATCCAACCGAGGTTGAATGAAAGAAAAGAAAGAAAAAAGGAAACGACCCAAACAGAGGGCCACAAAAAACACCCAAAAACGAAACACATAAAGGAAGCAAAGCCAAAACATCCACCATAAAACCACACGAAGATCATCCCCTGCAAGCTAGCTCACGCTGAAAAAACAAACCGCAACCATCGGAACCACAACACCCAAAATTCGAAAGCAACCAAAGCCAAGCCAAGACACCACCACAAACCACCATCAAAACCAAAACGATCCGAATCTCTCAATAGATAACATCCCAAATCTAAGTCAAAGAGAGAGTTCTTTTGAGATCACCTTCGATCATATCCTTTATGATTGCTTCATCCCGTGGAAGAAGGTTGACGTCGAGAGATTTCCCTGTGGCTTTTACCGCTATGAATTGTTCCTCCACTCTTTTCTCGAAGCTACCGATTTCCTCTTGAGACATAAGCAAGGGAGGAGACTGGCCGATTCTACTAACATTCTTCGATCCCAATTTTACCCTTCTCGAATTGTTTTCAAATTTGTCCAAGTTGTACAACCTCGAAAAAAGATAAGTTTTCAAAAGATTACATCTCCCTAAGCAGATAGAATTCTTATGAACTCCTTGTTTGGTGCGATTATTCTTCTTGCGACGTTTGAGCTCCACATACTTAATAAGAGGATCGGCAGAGACAAGAAAGTCAACATCATCCACCGAAACCTCAGCAGGAACTGCCACGTTTTCCATAGAATCTGCCACCTCCTCCATTGACTCATTCACAATATGACAGTCAATAGCAGGAGACTCTTCCACAACTTCTAAATCCTCTGCCAGCTTGTGAAAGTTACTCACGACTTCTGTATCTATCCAACCTTGAGAGGATTGAGCAATTGACCCCATCACCAGCGATTCCAAACCCACCAACGAGTCTAAACCATGAAGAGAATTTGAAATAAACTCAATACCTCCCTCATTGGCCTCCATTGCCTCACATGGAGAAGTTGCCCCCAAAACCAAAGAATTCTCCAAAGCCTTCTTAACTTGAGGATGAGCATCCACTTCACCTTCTTCAAGGGATTCAGACACTATAGTCTCATTCTTACAAGTCAGCTGATCATTTTCACCCTTTTCCCCTTCCCCTCTCTCACAAGTGCGTTCCTCAATAATTCTTACCAGAAAGCTCTCCCCATTACAATGCAACACAACGGTTTGATTGATATTATCCATGAGAGAAGTAGGAAACTTGGTTTCAAATACTGCAGATACTTAACAGCTATTTTGTTTCAGCTCTTCTCCCCACTGAAAATAGAAAAGCCTAATTTGCTATAATTCATAAGAAGGGATGCCTAGAAAACATGATTCCAATCTTCGAATAAAGAAAATTTGTCTCCACAAAAAGAGTGGAAATATTAGTTGACAGACAGGCACTAACAAAATAGTCATTTTAAGTACAATGCATAGGTGGATAAAAATCAAGAAAGGTCACGTAATTATAAAACTTAATCAAGAAGAAAAGTCATATAAATTGTCAAAGGTGCGCACCAAATTACACTCCAAGTGATTGAAACAAGCGAATAACAGGATCAAGTGGGCATCCCCAGTTTGTTCATCCATAAAAGCAACAGGCTTTGTGATGGCACATAATTACAGATTGACGTTATCATGCAACTACATTTAAGCTACTGAAAAACTTCAGTAGGCATGCAAAGTTTGTTGAATTAATAAAAGCAACGGGCTTTTTAATGGCACAGAAATACAGATTGGTGCAATCATGCAAGTACTTTTCAGCTATCAGAAACTTCACAATGATGTACTTACAATGTTCAGTTTATGTTCCATTCGCTTGACTGCCCTAGCACGCTCAGTTCTTGAAGCTGCTTCTATCATCTTCTCACGTTCGTCATCAGAAGTTTCCCTTCCCCAACGGGCCTGAGCCTCATAAAATTCAGCCAGGGTACCAGCTTGAGCCTGCCCACCTTCTACCATCAAAAATGCTTCTGTATTCCTATTCCGCACCTTTTCTTCTATGTCTTGAATCTGTTTAGTCATTTCCTGTCTTTCTACTAAAGCAGAAGCCACGCTTGTTGGTAGGAAATCCTTTCCACGGTATATAACAATGAAATATTTATTTCTGAGCAGTAAGACACCTCCTGTTAGGTTCTGTGATGTAGTTCAGGAGTTAGAACCTGTCATATGGATTATTGGTCACAGGTAATACATTTTTACACCTTAGACCAAAATGGCATATCTTACAGTGATATGTAAACCAAAACACTGGACCCCATGTGTGCAAACGGTCAGTTCTGTGTTCACATAATATATCAGCTTTACAATGCGGTCTGCAGTTGAAGTACGCTACTTGCAAAGGCAGGAAATTACAAAATTGTTCGTTTGTTAAGTAAATGTCCAAATACTCATTCACATGCAAGTTTCAGTTTTAGATGCTCAGGCATCCAAATCTCAATAGGAAGCCGCAAAAGAATTTGAGCTGTTTTCAAGTTCCACAATGTCAAGGTCATCATGCAGATCATAAAATGCTCAAGAAAAAGTAAAATCAAAGGGAAAATTTTGGAAGTTGGTCGGTTCAAGTGATTCCTCGTGAAGTGTAGTCAAAGTATTTAAGTTTAGTAGTGACTAGTTTTACAATTATCTAAGCTAGGTATTCATATGGGTTGTTTTCTCTACAATTAATTAAGGTTTATATTATTGAAATATATTTCTCTAATTTGAAGGATTTCTGGAATTGGTCATGGCGCATGCGGCCAACATATGGGTCAAGTTTTGTTACGGGGTTTCTTTAGTTTTAGGTAGATTTTAGAAGTAAAGGCTTCAGTTTCATGTTTCAGAGTCCTATTAAGCTGGTATGGGTGGACTCCGAAGTATATAAGAAAAGCCATGTAACGCTTCTATTCCAACAGAAGCTTTTTAATAAGTGTTCTTCCTGATTTCTCCATTTAAGAGCCTCAATGAGTAGCCATATTTGTTTAAACCTATTTAACCATTCATCATTCGACATCCCAAATATCTTTTTCAAGACACAAAAATATAATACCAAGGAAGTTCTTTCATTTCCCGCTTGTTCCTTTACCCATGTCAGGTCTTGAACTACAATCTACTGTCTCATACTAAGCCAAGACAAATATCTCCCACTCATTGTTGTCAAACAGTGAATTCAATCGAAAATCCACATCGAAAGGGTCTTTTTTCAAATCGTGAATTTTACCGAATCATGAATCACTTCGATTCGTGATAATTAGAGAATATGTTGACATATGTCTATGCGTTTGGATCAGAAAGATATATTGCAAAGTAGATCATTTTAGGCCTAAATAATCATAATTGGTGAATTGAGGTCCACATCATATAATTTTTTAACTTTTCCCCAAAATCTAAAGATATAGAAGACCCTTAAATTGAAAGAAATATAGGCTTGAGGAATTCGATTTTGGAGTTCATGAAATCCTAACTACTCACTCAAAAAGCTTTCAACACTCAATACATTAAGACATTTTTACACATCTCACTTGATGACTTCGAAACTACTCCTTTTGCAAGTGAAAGAAACTGATCTTTTGGCACATCAAACCAAATCGTATGATACGTAACGTGAACAGATATGAAACGATAGTTTCATGCAAATCTTAAGTCATATGGTTCTGATAACATAGCTCCACTTGATCTTGTGAAAGTGTACCGCAAATCTACCTCAGGTCTTTGTGTTTTTCTAGGTGATTCTTTTATCTCATGGAGAAGCAAGAAACAATCTGTTGTTGCTCGCTCCACTGCTGAAGCTGAATATCGTGCTATAGCTCATGCTACGTCTGAAATTGTGTGGCTTCGCTGGCTCATCACAGATATGGGTGTTTCTGTTACTTCACCCACGCCTCTTTATTGTGACAATAAGAGTGCAATTCAGATCGCCCACAACTCGGTCTTCCATGAGCACACCAAGCACATCGAAATTGATTGTCACTTCATCCGCCAGCATCTCCAGTCTGACACCATTGCTTTACCCTTCGTTTCCTCTACGCTGCAGTTGGCCGACTTCTTCACGAAGACCCATACTGCTGCCCGTTTTCGCTTCCTCCTTGGCAAACTCTTGATCATAATCATATATTCTGTATGTATTTTAGGTATTGATTGCGTAGATTAGGTAGTATTGTAATTATACCTTGTAAATCATTTCCTTTTAGGCGTAGCATCTTTTCCTTCTTAAGCGTAGCGGTTCTCTATTTAAGCGTGTAATAACACAGCCTTTTACATTCAGAAATAAAGCTTCAGTTCCTTCACTTTTGTATTCTCGTCTCAGAAAACTTACAGATCTTACTATATTTTTTTACTTGTATGCACAACTTGATCTCACAATGCAACCCATTGTCTGATCCTGTAAAAAACATTACCTTAAATGGCAGCCGCCACCAGTGGATATCAACTTACCTCTTTCAAGCTTTAAGCTTCGCTAGACATGAATCTCGTGTAGATAAAGACATAGTGCCTAAACGTCTTGAACTCCTGCAATTGACGTGGGTTAACTATGGCTCCAACACTTCAGGCAGAATATTGTGAGCTCATATAAGTTTTACCCAACAAAATGTATATCCAAGCTTGAGTTGGGAACCTTAAGATGAATAATGGCCAGCCAAACTTCAATCGGTTGCCCGATCTTCTGATCCCAGTTCAAGCTAACCTAAAACAGGTCCTAACCTCAATCCAGTCTGATGCAAAAATTATTCAATCCATTTTCAACTCAAGCACTGTCTAGATTTTTGGGACACCTCCGAAACCTCTCCTGCGGTTGGTAATACCAACAAAAGCTTGACACAAGTGAAAAATTATAAGAAACATTATAATGAAATAGCAATACAATAATGGAACTCCAAAACTACTGACGCTGCAATTTTCCACTGGAAGGCCTGAAAGCTTCCAATCTTAGCCATCAAATTCACAATAATCTTAATACAGTCTTATACAATTATTCCATCTGTTGAGGGCAAATTGGTAAATTAAACCCATTCAAATAAACAGAATTGCTTACACCCCCAAAGCACTAACAACTAACAACTACACTTTCTATACGTATCCACTACAAATACACGTTCTCCTTCCACATCACAACTGACTAATTGCTCCTGCAAACCCCATTCTCTCTCTCCATTGTATATCTCCAACGTATCCCCGCAAATGCATTGAGTTTGTGGTAAGCTTGTAGTTTCGGAGAGCTCGGGTTTATGTGGATCTTTTCCCTATATACTGTTTTGAAGATATGGCAAATGCCACAAACTATGTAACATCAATATGGAGGATTGAGTTTCCTGTAGAGCTTGTAGTTTCAGAGAGCTTGAGTTTATGTGAATCTTTTTCCTATTTACTGTTTTGAAGATATGACAAAAGCCAAAAACTATGTAACATTAGAATGGAGGATCTCCAATTGTTGATAAGTACCTCATCATCGTTGTTTGTCCAATCCCAATTCCCAATCTTTTTAGGCTAGCACTAGGAAGCCTGGGCCTCGATCACCATACTCATCACCACACCCTCTACACATTGTTCTTATTTAGTACCAATTAACAAATATACTAGTTATACATATATAGAGTATAGACTCTAACGTAATCGGAAAAAGTTCATCTTCCATTGTTAAGTGGCATATTTCATTTACTAACATGATTTAGTATGTACGGCTGAGTGTTTCACAAAACATTCTTGTTTGTTCTTAATTGATTTTTCATTGATGACAAGGATACATTTTTTAAGTATGACTGTGATCTTTCACCCTCACATATTCATTTCACATCAGTTCAACACCTAACTGATGAGAAATCTCACCATTCTATACTTGTGTTTTCTGTTGCAGATGGCACGTATATTATTGACTAATAGACCATTAGCATAATTAAATTCTATTCTTTTGAGTTCCTTTTGTTTAAGTCTGTTAAAACGTCCAACTCAAAGCCAAATGGCAATGAGTGGAGAGAGCATCCAGGCTCATAAACTAGTTTTGGAGGTCATAATTTACAAATGCGGGACAATCTCTAAGACTCTAACCCTCTCCCGCACATGGAAAGGTAAACAAGGGATTCATAACAGTGGGATCACAATTAAACAAGTTGCAGTTATGACACAAACAACGGAGCAATTAAACAAGGAGGAATGCAAGAATCACACCCATTTACACATCCAAACTCACAAGTGTGTGGGCCATACACACATCTAATGTGTGTGGAGCCCACACACTTGTAAGTGTGGGTCTGATTCTAGCATTTTTGTTAATCAAGAGTCTTATCCAAAAGCCTCCTAAAGTCTCTGATACCAAATTAAAGCATCCAACTCAAACCAATTGGCAATGAGTGGAAAGGGCTCATATACTAGTTTTGGAGTTTATAATTAACTAATGCTGTACAAGCTCTAACAAATTCATTGAAGGAAGATTGTGATTTGAACAAGTCATGCACAGGCATTGCGTGAGCCGGAATGCTAGCATGATTTTGTAGTAGCAATGTGTGACACACCTTAATCTCCTCAGCCATTAACTTGTTGTTTGTATTCTGGATTCCACGTTTGACAGCAATTTTCACAATTAGACTTTTCTCCCAAAGCTTGATTATAGCAGCTGCCAAGCCCTGATGATTTCTGTTTCTCCCTGGTGAAGGAGTTCCGCATAATTCAACATCGGACATAGGCATAACAAAGATTAAAAGCAAAACAAAACACACTGCGGGTGAACAATACCTAGAGCAAAATGACAAGGAAGTGATTTTGCATGTTTCCGCAAGTTAGTCAGCTCTGCGTTAGTCACATGTAACCGCATTCCAGTTGGAAGAAGCCTGAAAGGTGGTTTGAAGCCAGGAATTGTCTGAGGAAGTAAATCAGCATCAACGGGAAGTAAACCTGTACCCCACCAATCCTCAAACCGTGGACCTAAACCATCTAGAAGATTATTGTACTCGGCTTGCTCTTCCGTCATACTCTCAATGCGCTCTGAAATGGGCATTACAGTCTTTTCCAGAATTGAATGAGAACAATCTGCAATATTGTTAATCAGTTTTCCAGCACTAGAAACATCAGGCACGAAAAGAGAATCATCTTCTCTATCCATTGATTTTGGAATCTGAGACGGCCCTTCATAGTAACTTCCCCGAAAAACCACCATAACACTCCCAGACCTCCATATGACCAATCCTCCACTTCGACGCTGACCATCACGACAGGAAGTTAGCAACAAAAGTGCAGTTATTTTCAAAATGGCTTTCAATTTTGCATGAGCAAAACAACTAGTAACTGAAACATAATAATAATATGGCTCTACCAAAAATTATGACCTTAATATTGAACAAACAAATAGAAAGGCAAACCAGAGATGACCTAACCATTTCAAAAGCTAGCAACTTGATTGAAAACATCAACACCACTAGCAATTTATATTTTGACGAGAAATAAAATTACAATTCTAAAACTACCTGTGGAAAAAATAAAGCACATCAACTACTCTTATCTAGGAGACTTTGAATCCCTACTTCTGGTTTCTCATAGGCTGAAACAGGTAGCCTGGAACCAAAATGCGGGTCCTATATCCGTCTGTACTCGATACATGATTAAACCAAGTAGAACCTCAGATGACCAATCAGCAGATCCAGATAGGCGTGGATTGATGGATAGATAAGAAATCCAAAGAAATCCGTGATTTGACTTCATAAGAATGGATATTAATCAGTGCTGAACATTTCAGAGTCTTTTCATACTTGAAGGAAGAGAGGAGATCACCCATTTTTGGGGGGAAGAGTTGAAGACCTAACCTAAGGTCGGTAACATCATACCAAACCACCCAACCTGTAATCAATTTTGAGTAAGACGCATATATATTTTCATTGGATAAGGTGGACCAAAAACCATAGAGTCAAGCGTAGACTTTTTTCCCTTTTTTGCAAGTTGTAAGTTGTAACTACCATATCTTATAACCAACCATAAAAACCAGACTACAAAGAAAACTCGGGACCAAGTCCAAGACTAGCATTAGCTTCAGCACACAATGTCTGCTGAAACAGATAAAAAAAAAAACTAAACAAGTTACTCTGTCCTCAACTATTCCTACTTCCTTGATAAAATGGAACATACATTCCACTAGCACAGAGCATGTTGCTTTCTAAAGAGCCAGTCAAGTTCTTCCAAGCACTTACTCGAGCCCTTACATTGTCGACAATTGCTTCAGCTTCCTCCTGCTCATCTCTATTAGGTCTTCCAAAGGAATTCAAATTAATGTAGGCATTACGAATATAGGGGGCGAGAGGGCATGTTTGGCAATGTTGGTTAAAATCAATTGAGTTGGAGGTCCCAATTCAAGATCTATTGCTTGATTTAGTTGGACATCTTTGGGTTTGAAATTCAATATGACTTCTTCGCGACCCAAAAAATAAACCAAAACTACCTTACTTCCCATGTGCTCACAACCCTGTTGTTCCAGAGAAATATTCCCAATGTTCTCATTGCATTGTCAGACAACCTACACTACTACATGCATACACCACCTGGTCAAATTTCAAGGAATTGATGCATGTTGCATTCCACAGGCATCACAAAACCGCTTCAATGGAATACTTCAACAAACGCATGTGTTAGCCTCAAATGTCATACGTGGGAGATCATGAAATATTTTGACTTAGCTCCTATTCTCTAAAAGAATGAAGCGAATAGCACCCATGGAATTCAATGCTCAAATCAATAAAAAAATAGAACAAAGAAAACAAATTAACATATATATCTACAACTGATACCACTCTGGTGAGATCTTTATGCAGCACAAATATAGGCTACAAAAACCAAGGCAAAGAAGTACTAAGATGGATATATGGGGTCCCAGACAAAGACAGTAATAACTTTAAGAAACTGCTCACCAACTAAGCACAGCAAATCTAATGGGGCCTACAAATAACCCATAATGGATTCACTCAAGCAACTTGTTTCCTCTCTTCACTCACACTACGCCAACATAAATGAATCAAACTAAATAGCGACTAGCTATTTGCAGTTATGGAATCGAAAACAAAAACGAATAAAACCCATCAGGAAGAAATATAAAACCATAATGGTCTATCAGTAATTGAGAACAAACTTCATCAAGAACGTCTTGGGTTAAGTGAATAAGCAAGTTCTTTATCAAAATTTCAAAACCATAGAGCTCAAGTCAGGGTTAACCACACTTCAGCTAGTAAACATAACCTCCCGAAAAACAATTAAACAACACCAGTTACAACCCGGCAATGTAAATGAGCTGGTTTAGCAACTACTGCGCCAGCAAAATAAACTGGAAATCCCTGCAAATGGAATGAAAAACTAGATACACAAAGGGCATTAAAAAAGCAACCAACCAACCTCAACGATCTCGTGTGCAGTCCTCATGTCATGTACCAAGCTCTCATGGAATTTAAGCCTAACCAACTCAGATTTCCTCCACTGCTGATGAATCTTTTCAAGTACAGCTCCAGTTATCCCTGCCTTGGGAACACTCACCCTCTCCCTAAGTGTTATCCCGAACCGCCTCAGCCTCCTCAACTCAGCCTCTTCAATAGTCAATTCCGCCAGAGTGGGTGGCTTCACCGTTCGCTTGTTCTTCTTCACTTCCCCCTCATCCTCCTCTCCCTCCCGTTGTCTCTCCCACGGCAACCACGCCTCATCCTCCTCCTCGACCTCCTCAACCAACATTTTATCAGGTCTAACCCAATCCCTCCGCAATAAATCCCCCAACTTCTCCTCCCCAGTAATCATCGGCATTGCCGCGGAATCCTCCCCTTCATTTCCGTCGCTTTCATTGTCTAAACCATGCCCTAAGTTTCTCAACCTAAGAACGATTCTCTCAACCGCATTAGGTCGAGCCGAGCCACCCTCCCTCTTGTCATCGAAATGCCGAATCTCCTCCTCATGACGAGTCGAATTGCGGGGACTGATACGAGGAGGGTTGGCGTTTGGAGTTGGAAGGGTAGACCATTTATTAAGCCAGGAATCAGAGGAAGGTTTGGATTTTGTGGCGTTAATAGGGTTTTTGTGGGGCGCCTCATCGTCGTCGTCGTCCCATGGATAGCTGTTTCTTGTGTTGGAATTATTATTATTATCATCATTGTTGTTATTACCGGGGGCGGGGGTTGTGCGGAGAGAAGAGAAGGTTTTGAGGAGAGAGGGATTTGAGTAGAAGAGGTAATAAGGGCGACGATGGAGAGAGAGAGAAGGGATTGGAGAGTGGTAATAAGAAGAAGTGAAACAAGGGATTGTGGTGCGGAGTTTGATTTCTGTCAGTTTGGCTGTTGAAGAAATGGCCATGTCGGTCGGTCGGTCGGGGGTAGGCCGATTGAGAGTTTAATTAAACTGCTTCTTGTTTCATTTCCTACTCCTCCGCTCTTTTAACATCATCATCATCATCATCGGAGAGAGAGAGAGAGAGAGAGCAGTTCCAGTTTGGTGGTAGTTTGAAGGAGATAATGATAAGACTCTGTGGGAATGGGATATTTCCCAATGGACAGCGCGAACCCAGTTAACTCGGTTTTGCTGTTGGGTTTTTTTTTTTTTTTTTGTTCTTGCTAATGTTGCACTCTCATTTGATATGACTCAATCTAACGGGGAATCCATTTTTTATTCAAATTTGTTTTAAAAAAAAAATCCTTATTCCTTCCTCTCCTCCCTACACCAGGCCACCGCCACCACCAATACCACCGCCATCTGTGGCTCTGCAATTCATTCCTACCACCGTCCTCTCTCTCTCCTACCCTCCTCACTCATCCCATCAATACCGGCAAACACCAACACTAGCAAAAACCAATGCCACGAGTTCCGACCGACCACCAAGGCGAGTTCAGACCGACCACCACCACGAGTTCCATTTGACCATCACCAGCTAACACCGCCGCCTGCCACCACAATAGAGCCGTTGGATATTTGGTGATGAACAAATTTGGTGAAAATTTTGAGTAAAACCGGATTTGGTGTAGGAGTGGATGGCTAATTTTGAGGTTTTTTACTCAAATTTGAATTTGGTGAAAAAATTGGTGAAGAAGTGGAGATGCTCTTAGCATTTCTTTCTTTCTTTTTTCGATAAAGAGATTGTAGTTCTTGCATTGCATCTTTTTGTCTAAAATAAAATCTCATGCTATAATATCTGCACTTTTTTTCTTTTGGAGGGAAGAGGAGTGGTTTCGTTTTCGCCTTGTTTAGAATTTGTTGAAAATGAAAGAAAGAAAAGGAAAATAAAGAATTTAAAAAAAGTGAGGCAAATGAGAATGAAATTTTACTATTCATAATACTTTATTGACTCATTTTCACTTCTTTTTCCTCTCAAACCAAACAAATGAGAGAGAAATTTTCCAACTTTCTCTTATTTTCCTTTCCTTTTTCTAAGTTCCAAACCAACCCGTGATAACAACTTATACTGTACTGTTATCCATATTTATGGAAGAAAGTAAACATTTAAAATAACAATGGTATAAAATTGACAAATAGAGAAAAAGAATAGTTTGGACAATAAGAAAAGAGTGCAAAATCACTACTCTAGGCATCGTTAACGAGGGATTTATTTGTCATCGAATCAAATTGCTAGAAAGTAGTTAAAATAATAAATTTGGGAATACATACACACTGCGAAATCCCAACGACTGTTGAGGATGTTAAGAGCCTTATTAGTGGTACTAATTTCGTTTGTGATTGGCGCGATAGAGATGAAAACAAATGTGCAATTTTTTTAGCTAAGAAGGTTTGTAGTAATTTCCTCCCCCAACCACCGCTTCCGTCGCATCTTGATTATTCTTTGCGTATTTTTGTCGATTGACATGGTATATCCTCTCTTTTTTCTTTTTTTTCGACGACATGATAGTATATGTACCATTTTTGCATGGCCGATGCATAATTGGTGATTTCCACATGTCTCATGCGTTTTCTTGCATTGTCGTTACGTCAGAATTAGCTTGGCTTCTTCCTCATAGTAATGGACTAAAATTTCACCTTTCACATCTTTGCTCGTTCTCCCTTTCCTGCTGTCAATCGGATCGTAAGATAATACTATCTACTTTACAACTACCCACCTACCTGAACAGATTTTTCTGCAGAAAAGAACGCAAGGCTAGTGTTTGTTCTCTGTGCTTTGAGACAAATGTTTCAGATCAATCTGATGCAGAGGATATTGGCTCCTCCCTGAGGATAGCTTCTTGGAATGATGCAGACCATCATAAGGTTTATTCGGGGGAATCGTCTCGATCTATAGTGGAGTCTTGCGAGGTCCCAGTGATAGATCCTTTGAGGGCAGATGTTAATGAGAATGATGAGGTGACGTCCCCCAATTGTCCTAGCATGCAGCGTCCTAATCCTATTAAGTCTAGCCGGCACAAGAAAACGGTCATTCTGGGGAGAGACTTTATTCTTGTAAGACGAAAGGGTATTTGTGATCTTGTTAATGGCAAGAAGTTTCACTTCTTTCATGGGCCTAGTTATTCGGTTGTTGAGGTTAAAGTAAAGGGTTTTTCTACTGGCAACAATCATGAGCTACCGAATTCTATGTTACCTCGGGAGGCTAATCTCCAAGTCAAGGATGATGTACTTTCTATGGATGGATTGTCGGAGCCTCTTAGTCCTTCCCAAATGGAAGGTGATCGCTCGACTATGCCTAGTGATGTACCTACTCCTCCAACGCCTGAGCCTTTTCAACATATTGGTGTGGAATCATCGTCTATTTCGATGGGAGACAATATTCAGGAATATGGAACGGGAGCTAGGAATTTGCGATCAAAGAGGATCATGGCCATCGGGAGAGCTAGGCCAAAGAACGATGCCCATCCTACGGAAGCAAATCCTGAGAAGCGAAGATGGAGGACCGAAGCAAGCTTCAGAGCCAACCCTTCATTTGTTAAGCAGCGCATTCGAAAAAGGAAGATGGCAGACAATGTCAACGAGGGTGGTTGCAGGGATAAGGCTACACAAAACCTCACTCGAAGAAAGCGCAAACGGGATAGGGTCATTGAAGATAGCTGTGGCGACCCTCACACTTACCGTACCCCTCAACGTCGTGCTTTATGCTGACTGATCTTTGTTTCGTGTTCCTTGATCTTTTTGCAGGTGTAGTTCTTTTGGTCGGCGTTGAGGGCATTCTTGTTTGTGTTTCGCCTTGTCTGTTTGTTTGGTCTTTGCATTTTGTCTGCCGGTTTGTGTGCTTTGGACGTGGGTTGGTTTGTTTTAGTTTTGCATCATTGTGTACTGTTCTATGACTTTGTACTAGTTATTTTAGTGGAATGAATATGTTATGTTTCTGTTGCTCAAAAAAAAAAATCAGTTACTGTCCCACCAACCAAAGGTCAAGGCACAGTATCAGGGCCTCTCAATGAGTCAAACTCAAGTTAGGCCCCTCAATCTTCCATTCAAAATAAAAAGAAAATATAAAAAAAGAAAAAGAAAATCTTTCCATACATTGCTCTGAATTTGCAAATACACATGCATTATTTACATTTATATGCACGTGGGGCTGTCACAATGGTGAAGGTTATGGAACAATATTTGTGTCCCATTAATGATGGATTCGATGCGAGCAAATTCATATCAAGAAAGAGAGGATGGTGAGATTAATGTGTATGTATCGACGGTCAATCAGTAGAAGATTTTCTGCGCAGAGCAGGTGAGGAGTTTAAGGTTTCCTTGCCTAGTTCAGCTATCTTGTTGAGTAAAAGCGTCTTTTCAGTCTCCAGCTGGATCAAGTAATCTTCTCGCATGTCGTGGAGGCTTTGTAGCTCACGTAAGGATGCCGAGAGTCCATCAACATTCATATCCTCAACTAGAGATTGGCAATTGATCATCATTTGTTTCATCTGTCAAATCCATTTTTGAACATAATTTTGTGAGGCAAAGTTATGCAACAATAAGTAGACTTCAAGCTTACTTTAGCAATAGATATGTCATGAAACAATCTCAAATTGTGGTCTTCTGTAGTAGTGTTGCAAAGCTGGCCTACCTCAATATTAGGACAAAATATACATTAAATATATACGAATGCCAATATACAACTGGCAAGAAATTTGTTAGAATGATAAATATTCATTAACTTCAGGACAGGAAAATTAACCATTATATCTGACAGGTTGAAATCTTGATAAATTTTCCTCTTTTTCGTGGTTTTTTTTTCCACAAGGGAGTAGTGGATTGGGCTTCCGGTAGTGATTTAGCTGTATGGTACATGTGCAGAGACTTTCTACGTGTCAATGAACAACAATACAAATTCAAAAGTTGCTGTTATTGATTGGGAATTGATATTGGCACTCCCCAAATTGTTAATGGTACTCCAAAAGGGAGTGTCATTATCAATCCCTATATGGACTTGATATTAGCACTCCCCTTATTGATATTGGCACTCCCCTTTTGGAGTGCTTTTGGAGTGCCATTAACAATTTGGGGAGTGCCAATATCATTTTCCTATTGATCAGATATTATGTGAAAAGGAAAAAACACAATATGCAAAATGTGTTCTTGTTTTCAGAGTACCATGTAATCATGAATTAATCAGATAGCAGAGGAAATAGATACTTAGCATATACCAGGCATATTTTGAATGGCTTGCAAATTTATAGAAACTTATGCTTTGCAGCTTGCACAAATGAGATGCAGCACAAAAATTGTGCATGAAAAGGCAATCCATATAACTACAGAGACTTTAACCTGGACAGAAATTACGCGTGCTTTAATTGCTGGTGACTCGGATTCCGAACTTGGTCTCTTTTCTAGTAGTGGAACTTTTCGTGTAATCTGAACATGAATCTCTCCCTTTTTCACTCCTTGAAGGGGTATCCACTTGTCAGACGGCTGGTTTGGAGGCAATCTCTGATATTCTACAATGCAATCACCGATGCTTGACGTGGGCAGCACAGCGTTATGGTCTTTCACATGCAACTCCAGCTGACTACCATCATCAAGGAATTCAAAGGTCTGGTGCCACTGTGGATTCAATGTTTTATACACTACCTGGAATTCAAGCCAAAAATATGGCAAAGGAGAGGAGAATAGTGCAATCTTAAGCAAAATTATCAAAGATATGTAAAGACAGATAATATGTGGGGCTCCTATAAAGATAATATGGAGAGTTTGGTTAATAAGAGCATTGGTATGACCTATAGACTATAGTGATGCAATTACAAAATATACGACGAAACTGTGCCAGGTGAGAAAATCACACGCGTAATATAATTTCACCAATTCTAAAAACAAGGGTAAAACTTTTGGTTGCAAAATTGGCTACTACTCGATGGGAAAGAGATAATTAGACTTCAAGGTACCGAAGATGATGTGGACCATAATACTAAAGCACGAGATGAAATAGAGGAGTTGAGACAGGAGTTTTGGTACTTCCTACTATAAAATCAGCTACATAGATGATGCAGAAGGTTGGTGAGTTTAAGGAAAAATAAGCTCAGAAAATGAGTGGAGCTGAGGAAAATGTTGGGATGAATAAGAACTGTTGCCAGAAAATGTAAAATAGGAAATGCATACTGTAGGTAGAAGGATAAATCTCACCAATTGAAGATAGACAGAGAAAGCCACTTGACATCGAATGGCCATGGGCAATGATGATTGATTTGATCTATTTGAAGGTAGGTGAAAGACAGAGAGGGGGACGAAATCAAAAGGAAGGACAAGAATATTTAAAGTAAAAATATGACTACAAATTTAACCAATTCGAGCAAATATATCCAAGTAATTGATAACCCCCAATTAACTGGAGGTACTGTCCAAAGACGCAGATATTGTCCCTAAACGAACTGAGGAGTTGATCGGACAACCAGGGTAAGCAAATGTGTGGAACCTGAATATCTAAAGATATTCACAGAAGTACAAAACCACTATAAGCACAATTCTAACAAAGCAAAGATATGACGCGCATTGACAGACCACTTCAAAGTTAAAGATCCAAAGATAAAAGAAATCTCACTCGTGTATTTATTAGGGAAAAAGGTGAGGAATGAGGATCAGATAATTCAGAAGCTCCAACACCTACCTATTTCATTTATACTCTAAATCCAAAATTTCCAAAAACAAAATGTCTTGTATGGCTTTCGCATCACATATATGGTCAAACTTCATCCAATTGTGATTCTTTAACAAGTATCTGTTAAAGACCATCTGGTGGGAGGTCTTGCACTGTTAATATGTTCCACATGTTTAACTTTGGTTCTTGTGCTTCAGGTACATGGTGCAACTTGCTTTTGGAAAGAAGAAGACGGTGCGGAAAAAATGAAGAGTGAAGCAAAGTGAGTGACTGGCAATCATCAATGGAGAACTTAAACACAGATGAATGTCATGCATACAGGATAGTTGATCTTCTATTGACAATACCACTGCACCCACCGCCCCAATAACCATGAACGTAGAGATATGTTAAAGTATAAACCACATGGTGACTGAAAGATTCTTTTGCTATAGTAGCATTGGTATGGAAGTAACTAGGGTGTCGCTAACCTTTGTTCTTCTCTTTGCGTTTCCATATTGTAGCCTCACATATGGATCACTTGTTCCTCTGATATCGGCAGCAACGAGGTCTTTTGCTTCAATGATAGTAAGTTCAATCCAGCCACTGCTTGAACTAATTGAGCCCTGAACAAACCAGGAAAAGTGAATTGAAACTCACACTATCTAGCGTGAGGTTCACAATAATTTATAAGGAAACACAAACAGATACTCATGAAGGGTGAAAATTGATGGGCTAGGCCAGCCTCTTGATTAACGTGGGCTTGACTTGTATTTTTGGCCAAAAGCGGTTACTAAGAAGAAACACAACTTGGATTGATTCAAAGGTTCAAGTTCCTTTCTAAAGAACCTAAACAAGTTTGACACTATCGCAGGCAGGAAATAATTTGGACCTTCCATGACTACAGGATTCATAATTTAACCATTGGGAAAATGAATACATGCCTACAAAAGCATACCCTGGATCCTTCATTGTCAAGGATTCTCACTGCTTCGATCTGTAATCGCAGTTCTCCGGAATTCACTTTTTCAAGGGGAACCCACACATCCCTCATCAAGCCCTCTACGAGTCCTTCTAAATTTACACGAGCACTACCGATGTCGTCATCTCTGAATTTCTCTTCACTGTGGCATTTTATCTTAAGGTATTCACCACCTCCTATCTCATCAAATTCAAGCTTCTGGTTCCAGATAGGATTTGTAGTATTTGGCACAGATCTTGTTCTCTGGATAACCTGAAAAGAAGGTTCCAGCATTGTATGAACTTAATTGTTAAGATATCCCAGTACGTTCTTTATTGGATAAAGATATACAATCACAAATGACGGTGATAACAGTACCTCCGGCAATGTATGAACGTAATCGTTAAGCTATCCCAGTAAGTTCTTTATTGGATAAAAAGATATACAATCACAAATGACGGCAATAACAGTATCCAAGTAATACCCAATTGATGGGGTGGGCGAGATCGAGATAGACCTAATGGTTGGCAATATGTGCGCAAAGTGGAAATATTTACAATCACGTCATAAAAGACAATTTAGAAATTCGAAATGGTATTTACTCAAAAAGAGAGACTCAAAACCTAAGGAGCAAATGTAGTACCTCTTTATGAAGAGAAAATATAGATTTACCTTTCCATACTGCAGTTTAACGTAAGGTTCAGACTTCCCAAATTTGTCTTTGACCATAAGGTCCTTCCCTTCAACCACAGTTATATAAATTTTCCTTCCAGTTCTAGGTAAATGATTTGAGGACCCATATATCGATTTGCTAGAGCTCAGGCGGTCGCTGGTCAAGCTATGTGAACCATCAGAAAACTGCCATTCTTTCAATACCAGTTTCACTGTCAACTGCCAAATTCCATTTAACCGTAAACATATCAGATACTGATTAAACTGCTGTATGAGACCCCAAAAAACACATTAAACTGTTGCAAATAAAATGAGAAGAAATAGATATTCGGTGCATGCTCAACTTTATTTAATATAATTCCGGTAAAAAGATGGTTGGAGTTAGCAAATATATATCAAGGAGTTCAATAATCAGACCAGTCACAGAGTGAGTACAGGAACTTAATGGTATGATAGCTATCAAAACTTTTAATCAGAAGAAACAAGGCTCATATGGCAAAATAATAAGTGTCTGGTACATTTGCTATCAAAAATTTCAATCAGCAGAAACAAGACTCATCACTACTTTATAGCAAGTGGTGACAGCGATCTAATGTCAAATCTTTCATAAGATGACAGCTCATACCTCTCCTGAATTCATTCCCTCAAATGGAACGACCATCTCAACTTCTTTACCACAAAACTCGGCATGCTTTGCAATCACCCTAGATTCAGTTCCTATTGCCCAAAACACTGTGGAATCATCTGCCACATATCTAATCTGCTCATTGGACAAAACAATGCATTTTTTTAAGATTTCAACTTTATTTACTATTGTAAACTTGTATCTGAGACCAAAGTTAGCATAATTTATGCAGGTACCTTAATTTCGCAGCTTGTTAGAAAATCGTACTTCACACTACCTGGATTGCATTCATAAAGATTGAACTTGAGAATACCTTTATTGTGATGCAAACTCATATTAAATGTTGAGTCCCATTTAGGGCTTGATCCATGTCTGACACTTGTCCTCCGAGTCAGTTCTTCAAGTTCAACCTCTACAAAAGTCTGCATACTGCTATTATCATGGCATTCTTCTAACCTACCATCTACCAATGAACTTTGCTGCCTTCTAGAAGGGCTTCCCTTGAAGTTACTCCTCGAAAGTTTGCTCGCTGAAAAGACTGTCACATAGATTATGCCAGCAACAGCTTTTTTCCTCATTTCTACAGACGGAAAAGCGTGACATTCGCGGCGAGGTTCAACCATGGTTTTTATTAAGGTGTCAGTGAAAAGTTTAACCTGTGACAAGGAGAACAAGATGCATTAGTGATTTTAGGATAGGAAGATTCTCTGTTGAAAGAACAAAAATCAAGGTATCCAATGATAACCTACTATTTTTTGGTGTGGGTCATAAAATGCCGAAAACGAAGCAGGCTGTTTTTTTTTGTTTTTGGAAAGTTACTTTTTCTGAAGCACTGACCAAAGAAACAAGAGGGCAAAAACTCCAACGAAACAAGATGAAACTTACCAGCCATGAGGAAACACCAGGCAATTCCGTTGCAGGTAGAGATTGACTTCCTCCACTGCCAAATGCAACACCTATTCTCACCTCAGGAGTTGATAAAAACGAGTATAAAATTGCTTTTCCCTCCAAAACTGGCATCAAGAGAAGCTATAAAACATAACCAGAGAACTGTGTAAGTTAGACGTGTCTACTGAGTGTTACATTATGGGCTTCATATGTACACAAAACAATTTCCAAGAGTATTCGATGCATTGCTATTATTTGCATCAGTCAATCTCCCTAAAATTACAGATTTCAACTTGCTGCCGACGGCAGCAAGGGCTTGGGTGTAAAAAAACTACTAAAGGTTCAAGACACAACATCAAAATGGACTGTAGTTAATCAGGTCCGATTACAGCTACAGGGTTATATGTCCATGCTCGTCAATCAGTCAGTAATGTTGATGTCATGTTGACTACGACATTGTACTGGGAACTAAGTAAAAAAAAAAAATACTCGTATTACACGTCCTATACAACAGAATATCCTTATACAAAATGATTATATGGCCCAATAAATAATATCAAAAGTCTTACAAGAAGATCCATTAAGTGCTTTATCATCTAGCACGGTTCAGTATGTCAACTTAGAAATTCTGTTGATGCAACTTTCACCTTCCAACAAAAAACAACAGGCAAAAACCTCATTGATGTTTCATCTTCTTGTTGCTTTCCCTTCTTTGATTTTAAAAAGACTATGGGACAAAAGGAGTTCAGTTTCACTAGTGGTGGCAGTGGCACTGAACCATTAAATGAGAACCTTTAGGTCTTCAGTTTCACAGATGTGACTTCAAAAATTCATTTACCCAAAAAGGGAGCTCTAAAATTTGATCAAAATTCAACAGTAAGTAAACAAGAGGAAAGAAAGCAACATACTTCACCCTTGATGTGGATGCTATTTATGACAATCCGGGCAGCTCCCATTAAAGGCTTTGCCAACTTAGCAAGTAGCATTATATTTATGTCAGAAGAGTCCCAATCCAAACCCAAATGCATTATTCGCTGTCAACATAAAGTTTGAAACCATGAGCTTTCTTCTATCTACAGAGATATGCGAAAGGAAAATGAAAGGGTAAAAGGCTTATGAAAGACATACCATGAAATGGACACAATAGTTAAACTCTTGGGGAACCACAGTAAAGCATAATAACTCTTCAAATAAACAAGCCAAATGATAGAACACTCTTTAATATTGAAAGCTAAAATTCGAATATATACCAACATCTCGTTGACCATGATTTGGAAGAAAACTATATCAGCGGATTATCTTCCTCCTCTATGTTTTTTTTTTTTTTTTTTTTGATTGACTGTGTATACACCAAGCATAGGGAGGTCCTAACGTAGGTTTTTATACTTGATTGGCTTGTTTGTTGAGATTATCTACAAAAGATAGAATCTTAGCCTGGGGGATGGTTGTTGATCCAATTTGTGTTCTTCGCTGGATTGATCCAGAGTCTCATAACCACCAATTCTTATTTGGAATCCATTCTGCAGAAGTTCAGTTTAAAAAGAGGAGTGTGGGAATCACTGGGGCTGTTTATCATATCCGGAAAGCTAGGAATGAGGGTTTTTTTTGTAACAAATCTTCTGATCCTAGCTCTGCAGCCTCTGCTTGTACCAATGTTTTTCAGGATGTCAGGGATAGGGTAAGTTCTAAGGTGGTGCTAGTAATCTGATAGGATTCTTTTATAGTTTCTCGGTCATCTCTGCTGATAGACTAATGTCTAACCAAACTTTATGAACATAGTGAAAAGGGGAAAGGGCGGCTGTCCATGTACTTTCCGGAAATGATGGAAAGACTTTGGCTCCTTTCCTTCATACCTACACCAAGGCGACAACCTGTGACCTCAAGGTTATGAGCCTTGCGAATGGAAATACTCCTTCACACAGAATTACTTCTCTTCATAGAAACTAAGAACATGATTTCAAAATGTACACACACACACACAAATATACATATATACAAATATTTATCCATATATAAAAACTAAATAAAGTTACGAAGTAGTAGTGGTGTATAACCATAAAAGTCTAGTATGGACTAGGACCAAACCTGATCAACTTCAGTTGACCACCGAGTACCGTGCAACCCCAAGCTGGGAGGGCATGAACCAAGTGAAAATCCTTGCAATTCAATCGTTTCCTATATGGATGATAGTTTACTAGTTAAACTAATTACATAGCAAGTGTCAACACATATTACAGTTCAATGGAAGAAAAAGTTAAAGCACTTACTAGAAGCCTTGGTTTCCGATGCTTCAATCGTTTCTGCAAGAAAAACAATTTGAGCTTGTCACGACTGTAAATCTATATTCCCACAGGGATGATTGATTGACGAGAGAAAAACGAAGACTTGCATTTGTATAGCCTCAATACTCCAGTCCCAGCAGAAAGAAAACAATTTTACCAAAATTAGTAATAAAGGGAATGCAACAAAGAAATAACAATAAAACCCCGTTAGATCCCTTCTTTGTACATAATCCTTTCTTAAGATGATGGCATGCCAAATGCTGAGAGGACAGCTCTATGACCACTACATTTTTTCCGCAGCACTTAATAGCTGAATAAGTTTCAGCTGTGCCTTTACTGGATCCTACAAGATTTATACTACCTGTCATTCTTGAAACAATCGTCATGCAAAAATTACGCAAATGCCAGTGTTCCAAATTAATATGGGGAAAATGTTTAAACAAGAGAGACAATGGAAATTAGCTATTCGTCAAGAAATGAGGCAATCACCTCAACAATAGACGTGAACCTCATGGAAAGCTTTGGGCTAATGTAGTTTGGCCAAATTTCCATTAACAACTTGTTCAGCCACTCGCAGTGTTCCAATGGTGTTGTTAGCTGTATAAACAAGCAAAAGGCTGCATATCAATTTGATTAAAACCCAGTTGGAAAAATTTGTATTAAGGAAATACAACTCACCGACGTGCGTAGTATGACTTGCTTCCATTTACTATCCAAGTCCTCAACAAGGATTTGGCGTTGATAACTCCCATACTGCAGATGAATAATTTCAAATTTTTGTTGACCAGAACAAAAAGAGCAAAGTAATAAATCAATAACAGATTCACAGGCACTAGTCTATTTAATTTTTGTAAATTAGCCATTCATTGAAAGTAAACAAACCAAAAGCACGAGAGTCCCAAAAGCAATACAAGCCGACACAGATAGACCTAGGAAAGATAGTGCAACAAGAAGCAAAACAAAACAGAATTGCAGAGTTAAAAAATTTGGGGCTAAGGTTGTAAGCACTAGCCAAGAGCCTATTCCCATCCGTAGACCTCACCTTCCTCCATGAGCAATAACCCTAACCTCTTCCACAACGAAAGACCCCAAAGCTGAAGAACGCATACTAAGACCTTGGAACAGGCTTCTATTCCTTTCCCTCCAAACCCAATAAATGGCAGCTGCAAGGGATAGTTTATAAATGGTGTTGGAACAGGACCCCCCACCTCTATGAGCACAAACCCATTCCACTTCTCTAGACAATCCAAAACAAGGTCCCATATTGTTATTTCTATGCAGCAGCAGATTACAAACAGTTTGAGAGTATTGACACTCTATGAAAGCCCAACGAGGAATATAATGAGAAAACAACCGCTGGATGCACAACCCTCATTGCCTGCCAAGCAGACTTGGCAGAATATACCCCAGATCCATTCAAAGTCTATTGCACAGAGTCAGGAGTGTTAGGACTAGGAACCAAACCACTGACCATAATATCCCTAGTTTTAGCAATTCAAGGTACCATTGATATATCTGTTTTCGGACAATTAGAGAGCACTTTATAATGCTATTGATTCTAATGTCAGGGGACACAACAACAATATCAGAACCCATCTAGTCCCCAATCATTGGGGGTATGGGCGGGGATGATTGGAGACAAACCTAACCTTTGGCAATATACACAGAGTGGTCACTCTCAGAACACCACTGAAACAGTGGCCCCCCTAGACCTCCAAGAATTGAGGAGCTATAGGGACGTTACGCTGCAGGACCATGCCCTCAAATCAAAGCCGAAAGATATCAGGAGGGCAGGCCTAGAGACCCATTCAATTTTTGTAATCATTACCATGCTTCCTTCATTCATGATCTAGAGCATCTCACTAATGCCAGGGGAAAAGAAAGAAAAAGAACTTCATGTCATTCCCTTACTAGTTCTGCTAGAAGACATTATGGCCCTCATCCCTATTTAAGAATTAAGGATTTTTCTAACCAGACAATTCATCTTGAAGTTTTGTGAAACTAAGCTTTCGAGTGGAAGGACTTCATTTGGAGAAGAGAGCTGAGGTTTGTAATACTTAGGGTGAGTTTCCCACTTGATAAAATCTTTGATAAAATCAAGGGTTGATTTTATCAAGTAAGGAAGAAAGTTGATAAAATCTCAAATTTTTTAGTGCAAAAATCTGAGATTTTATCAAATTTTCTTCCTCACTAGATTTTTTTGAAATCAAGTGGAAAACTAGGCCTTATTATAAGTCTCATCTGATATATACCCGTCACACACACACAAAGATTAGTGTTATGTCAATTTCAGAACGCGAAAGTTAAGAATCAAAATCCAAACAATCAAAAGACACAAGTGAAGTGAATGAGAAGAAAAATGTTTCCAACCACCACACACTAACGGCAAAAACCAACTGTCCACTACAGTAACCTATATAAAGTGAAAAATTATGTCTACCATAAACTCATAAGTAATAACAAATAAGCAAACAACATAAATTCATGCACCTAATAAAACCAAACTGTCAGGATCTAAAAAGGCAGTTAAAAGATAGTACCTGAATAGTTGCCCAGACAGCGACCAGAAGCGGAACCCAGTTGGAGAAAGAGAAAATCCATTTCTCAATAACCCAACAGACGAATAACAGAGGAATTACGATTGGTACAAGAGGATTTTGTACCAATAAATGGTTCAAAAACTCCACAGCGCCTTCCTTGTTCGGAACAAAATTTCCTTTCTTTCTTTTGCTCATTTTTGAGCAAATTTAAGTCAACTCAGACGATTAGCAACATCCTGAATTTCCCATGCATGGCTTCAAACATTCACAGAAAATGTCTGAGTAGAGAAGAAGAAGAAAGCAAACCCAGAACTCAGATTTCGCCAGGAAAACGATGAACAGGTTTTTCGTGTCTAAACAAGGAATGCAGACAAGGACGACTGCCAATATGGTCTTCGAATGGAGAAATGGGAATTCAGAGACAGAGTGTGTGTGTGTGTGGACTCTGTCCTTGTCTAGGGAGGTGGAGTGAGAGAGAAGGGGTCCGGTGAAGACTGGAAAATACTTGGTCAGCGCGAAAGAATCCACGAGTTATAACAGAAACCAAGGTAGTTCTAGAACCAGAGTGCGATCGCAACCGTCTGTTTAATATTCCCGAAAAACAGAGAGTCGCTCCGCTTAAATTTGGTCCCCACCATTACGTGGTCGATAAATCGAGGGGACCGATCAAAGTGCACCGATGGTGCTTACATCAGTTTTGGGACTCACTTTCGTGCCTTGTTCAAAAGATCTAGCCGTTCATTAATTTTAAAATATTTTTCTGAGCGACTTATGAAAAAATCAGCTTAATCGGATAACTTTTAATGGTTGATCTAATGCACTCATTTTTCATTCAGAAAGTACGATGTGGAATTCTGAATAAAAATGTGTATATTAGATCAACCATTTATAGTAATCCGATTGACTTGATTTTTCGTAAAGTCACTACAAAAAATATTTTGAAATCAATGAATGGCTTGGATCTTTTGTGTGGGACTTGAAAACAGACTCCCCAAACTTATCTGTGCACCATCGATACACCTTAGTCAGTACCAATACAGGCGTTGGTGGCGTGGTAATAACTCCAAAAAAAGGTTCTTTTTTTTTCACATTTCTTCTCCTTCCGTCAGTTTTCTCACAAATACACTTACCTCCCATCTAGTTTGGAAAATTACAGTCACCGCCCTTACTTTGTAAATTAAGATACAGAGATCTCTCTTGTCGTTAAAATAGACCTAATGGCGTTAACTTTCATAACTAAAAACTAATATTAGGCACATACAAATTAGATTGAATTGACCTCTCATGCTCTATACTGACGCATATTGTTTTAGTACTAAGGCATCACAAGTATAGATTATTTTTCAAACTCTATATACAATATAAGAAATAGAAACATAATGACAAAAAGAAAGCTATTTTTCATTACTCTGATCCCCAAAGTGGACAATCCTACTTGTCTCAAGTAGTACAGGCCTATAAGCTTAATAGGTTGTATGTACAAAATTCTATCTAAAGTTTTGGCTGCTAGAATTAAGTCAACTATTCCTGTGGTGGTGGGTGAAGTTCAATCAACTTTCTCTGGTGGGAAAAATATTCAGGATGGCATCTTAATTGCAAATGAGGTATTGGAGAGCTAGAAGAAAAGTAGGATTTTTTCTTTTTTTTGGTTGGGTTTTGGTTCTGTGGTGTGGGTGTCTCTTTTGAGTCTTTCCTTTGAGGCCTTGAGGGTCGGGTTGTTGGTGATTTTTTGGGTGGTCTCCCTTGTTTGCTTTTAGTATTTTGCATCTTGGGGATTGGGTTGGGGTTTTCTTTTTTGCTTTTCCTGTTTGTATCCTAGAGGTTAGGGTGTTTTGATTGTTTTGGTCCATGTTTTGGATCCTACATTGGTATTCCTTAATTATGTTCTGATGTGGGAAGTACTACAATATCTCACCTATGAGGAGTACTCTTTGTTGTGAAACCGTGGGTTTTTCTTGATTTGCAATCTTGTTTTCTTTGTGGTTTGCTATCTGGAAGCTTATCTCTTATGAAGATTTTTGGGGATACTGTTGCAATCAAGTATGCTACAAAAAATGCAAATTCTGTGTTGGGATTTTCCAGCTTTGAATGATGATTTGTAGCTACTGCTAGGTTTTGTTGAATTGGAAATCACTAAAGTTGCTACTGATAGGCTTTGTTAAATTGGATGTCGCTGGAGATGACTGATGATGCTGCTTTCACTTATAGTTTGGAGATTGCAGTGGTGCTGCTAGTGCTAATTGAGGTTGATTGGAGAATGCTGAGAGATTTGCTTGTATTTTCATTGATGTTTGTTAGTCTGTATTCGCAGCTGGGATGTAACAGTGTTTTCGATCAGTTGACTCCTTGTTAATCTTGTTTTCTACTTTGGGTCCGTGAGGGCATATGATTGTCGCTCGGAGGGGTGCCAATCTAGTCGGGGTATTTCCTTGCGCCGTAGTGTCGTTTTCTCGGTTCCCTTTAATCTTTGTAACTTATTTCCAAAGATTAATAAAATCTTCTTTTGCCGTTCAAAAAAAGAAAGAAACCTGTTTGATACTTTGTTCGTCTTCAGTAAACTTTTTTTTTTTGGGTAATAATTTTTTACTTTTAGACTTTTCTCAGCGAGACAAATAATTAATCCAAAAAAAATACAACAAAAATTTAAAAAAAAATCAGTAAAATAAGAAAAAAACAAAAGAATGGCTCATAAAAAAATAGAAAAGGGAAAGAGTGAGAGATATCTATTTCTATTTAGATAGCTTTTAATCTCCAACTCAATCAAGTAACTCCAAGGTCTTCTATATGGCTACTAGCCTCCATCGGAACAACCACCACACATTTTCCTCATTTCAATCAAGCTTAATTTTCAACATATTCAAACCAAGTTCTTCTTTTTTTTATCAAAAGAAGAAAATATATAGATGAAACTCGAAAGGGTACATCGAGGAGGGGAAGGGGGAGAGGATATCCAACCGAGGTTGGATGAAAGAAAAGAAAGGAGAAAGAAAACAACCAAAACAAGGACCAAAAGAAAAGCAACCAAAAGCTCCAAAACCAAAACACCACCACAAAGCCA
>JAXBDA010001768.1:0-50163 GCA_036023075.1 Gaultheria prostrata | reverse complement strand
TGTTGTCTCTCTCAGGGAGACACAATCTACCCACTGACGCGCCTAGATTTACTAGCTATTAACTTCCCACCAATTATCAGTACATTTTGTTCCGGAAGATTGCGTAGTCGCGTAGAGCCTACACTGCGAAACCTGACTAGGTGAATTCACCATGTGCTTATAGCATGACGCGCTTATTGATAGCATGACGCGCCTATTTATAGCATGACGCGCCTAGGGATTCCATGATGCACCTATAGATATCATAGCCTCGTAGCCTTTATCTCTCCGCGGTACAATTTACTCCGGCAAAGTAGCTAGTCGCGTAAAAAGTGAACAGAACGAACACGTAGTCACATTATTTTCCCTAGCATTATTGGCCTAGTATGATGCACCTAGATTTTATGACACGCCTATAGATATGGTACCTTAATAGCCTCATGTCCCTTAGTCAGTACAAATTAGTCCGGGAACTAGCCAATCGCGTAGAAATTGCACCGGAAAGACCCGTAGTCGCTCTGGCATTACTAGACTAGCCATTATTAACCTAGGGAGAATATATTCCCTCATTTAAGATTGCGTCATAGATGAGATATTAGCCCTTATTAGCCTTATGCTCAATTGCATTGCAAATTAGTACCGAAAATGTAGTTAGTCGCGTATTTCTGCACTGTGAAAGGTGACTAGGTGAATCTCCCCCTTGGATTCATTGCACTTGAAGCTATGAAATAATAGCCTTAAGCCTATTAGACCAATGGGAAAAACCCTTCATCATTGCGCGTCATAGATTCATCCCATCATGAGATTCTTGCATTAATTTGGAGCAATTTCCAAGAAGGAGAGGGAGAGAGGGGGGCCGGCCATTTGAGGGAGGAGGAGAGCTCATTCATTTGCCTATAAATAGAGAGCAACTCCTTCACAAAATCTCACACCTTCACTCTTCTCACTCTCATATTTCTTGTAGTAGCTTTCCAAGTAGTTTTAGTAGTAAAAAACTCTCTAGTTCTTCAAGTTCTTGAGTGTTCTTCATGAAACTCAATGAAACTCAACCTCCACCACCACTCCCCACCCTCCAAAGCCGCCTCTAGATCTTAGTTTAGAAGTTCCGGCGTACCCTCCGGCGTTTCTAAGAAAGTTTACTTTCTTTTCGACGCCGTTACTCCGCCCAACCACCGATAGCTTTGTCTTCTTCCGTTTGATATCGGAATACGGTAATAATCTTTATCTAAGTTTCTACTAGTTATTTTAGCGCAACTTTAATTTTTAGTAATGTTATAATGCCCGGTTTAAAAATAAAAGTTAGTAGTTTTACGCTTTCTAAAAAGAAAAGTGTTATGATTTTAAAAATACTTTTTCGAGCTTACGCAGTCGTTATAATGCCCGAATGGAAAATGATATTTCAAATTTACGCAGTTATAATGTCCGATTGATTTTTGGAAAAATACGCGAACGGTTGCATTTTTTTTTTTGAAAAGGCGAAATTATCGGCAAATGAGAATTTTCTGAAAAAGACTCCGTGGAATATTTTTGGGAAATGAGGAAAATATTTTATGACTGACTTGAGACTGTAGAATGACCCAAGGTTAACACCCTTGAAAGTCTGTCTAGAATGAGGATGGGTGCTATTAACTGGATGTTCCGACCCCCTCTGCCTGGGACTTTCCTGGTTATTCTATTGTCGAGAGAAGGTCGCCAAAAGAGATACGATATTTTGAGAGACATGTTTTATGAGGAAATATTGATTTACGGAGAAACACGTTTTACGAGGAAACGCTGATTTTTGAAACACGATTTACGAGATTGATTTTTGAAACACGATTTACGAGAAAGTTGTATTTTTATGAAACTTTTCAGACACACGACACGATACGATACGAGATTTATCCAACACGAATATCGAGATGAATAGTTGACACGAGAAACGAGATGAGAATGAAAATGGAGAATCTGAAAACGGTATTGTCATGTAGCACCGCCCTTCGCGCTGTTGAGGTTCTGTGATGTGGTTAGGGCTAAGGAATACGGTAGTGCCGCTATAGTACCGCCCTTCATGATGTTGAGGTTCCGTGATGTGGTAAGGGCTAAGCGCGTACAACAACATAGTGGATAAAGCTTTGTATCATGCTGCTGAGGTTCCGTGGTACAAGGTGGTCGGGTTGTATCATGATGATGAGGTTCCGTGATACGATACGATTGAAACTATGTTCGTGTGAGTCGCATAGTGGATAAGGCTTTGTATCCTGTTGTTGAGGTTCCATGGTACAAGGTGACTAGATTGTATCATGCTGATGAGGTTCCATGATATGACACGGTTGAAACTATGTTCGTGTGAGTCGCATAGTGGATAAGGCTTTGTATCATGCTGTTGAGGTTCCATGGTACTAGGTGACTGGGTTGTATCATGCTGATGAGGTTCCATGATATGACACGGTTGAAACTATGTTCGTGTGAGACGCGGGGTGGATGGACTTTGTATCATGCTGTCGAGGTTCCGTGATACAAGGCAACCTGGACCTCGAGCGGAAAGGTTGGTGAAAGACGGGTCAATAACTTTTGAGTGATGTGAGATGATTGAGATGATTATGATGAATGAAATGATGAAATTTGAAGAAGAATGCCTATGATGATAACGAGAAATGAGAACGAGACACATGTTTACCACCGCGTTTACTCTGATTTATGTTGACATTGATACAAGCATATTTACACTGACACTGTTATATTTAAACTCATGTTATTACTTTCGAGCATTTATATATTGTTCTAGAATTGCTAGTTGGGATTTGGGTAGAGTTATTGTTGGGTGTTTTCGCTCTCAGGTGTTGCACTTGTGTAACCCTGGCATAATACCACGATGTTGTTCTGCGACTCTGACGTATTATGTCAGACTATAGAGATGAACAGGAGGAGTATTACAGCTTGGGAGCTTATGGAGCTGGACAAGACACCGTCGGGGCTGACGGCAGTGCAAAGAAGTAGAGAAACCCTAGTTGAACCTGTTTTGAATAAATGTAATAGCAAGGAGAATTATGTAATTTCCAAGGTGGAAACTTGTTATAAGACTTATTTATTATTTCTATAGTAAAAATAACGTTCCCAAAATCAGGGGCGTTACATATAATGTCAGGGTCGAATCTTGAAAAATAAAGCGCACGGATGGATCCGAAACACCGAGATAGTCAAAATATAACTACTCACTCGTGAAAGTCAAAGTTGTATCGTCTCTGAAGTCATAAAAATAGTAATAGAGGATATTAATCGTATTTTTCGGTGATTCCTCCCACACAAGTATGCTATGATACCAATTGTTGTGCCTGAGAGAATCTGGCGAACACGATTGAGAGGAAATTGCGTCTATATTAACCAATGAAATACAAACGAGAGTACCCTTGTCTCAGTAATTTTCCCAATAATATGTGGATATCTATATTTAGATATTCATTTAGTATTTAAATAGAACATTTTTTTGGTTGAACCGACATTCCACTTATGATTTTTAGGGTGGGAAGTAGCTTTAATTTATTATACTCCCCACATGCACAGAAGAGAGTCAATCATATCTATTCTTCTCCCACCTGCATGCACATATAAACGGACATATACTGTAGTAGTAAATAATTCCCCAACATGCTTTTGGGTGACACAAGCATAGCAGTCCACTCAAGTGGCTAGGGCCTTGGGGACGACTAGTACAGTTTGCCATTTGATCATTCTGATGGCACAGGTGGGACCGCATGCATGTAGGCTAACAAATTTCTTTAACCCATGCCCATCATGATTACCCCCACCCCACCCCACCCCTCCCCACACACACTCACTGTGTGTAATTTGGCTACGCATGCTGGAATATTGGTACCATGTTTACGTCCGTGGGTGTACATGTGCATGTCAATTCCAGGACCTAATTAATTGATCAGTTAACCAATCGCCAGTTAAACTTTCATTGACCCGGCCGACTTTTTTTGAGGGTTCTACAAAATGTTTGTCCATCAAGTTAAACAAGAACTAAAAAAAAAAACTAAAAAATTAGTGGTTTTTGTCAACTACAAATTAACTAATATTAACGAGTTCTTTTGATTTGTGACCAAAAAAAAAAAATTCGAACAAAGAAGAATTGCGAAAAGGCACCACATAATCTGTTTTTTCCCAAGTCAAAACACCAATGATTCAAAATAATCAAACAAATAAAGTATTTGATGAAGGGGTTTTGGTGGAGAAAATTAAGGCGTCGGTTGCAATTTGGACAAAAGCCTCGTTTGAATTGAAGGAGTATTCTGTGGAGGATTTTAAAAGGTGCCTAAATGGAATTAGAGGTTTGAAGGTCAAGAAGTTGGTGGACTACTGAAAACTCTGATGAACCAGCCCTCTCTGCCCTTATGGTTATGAGCTCATTGCACTTGGCATATATGGTCCTGTAATCTGTTTGTGTTTTTTCTTCCTTTGGTTGTCATCTTGACAACCGTTTTGTTATCTTTTCCCTTGGGTCCTTGCTTGGCGTGTGATTTCTTCCGGGGATGCCAATTTGTTTGGGGTCTTCCGTTTTAGTTTGATGCCTTGTTGTGGCTCCCTTTAATTATTGTAATTCGTTTTCAATAATTAATAAATTCCTCTTTGCTGATCAAAAAAAAAAAAAAAAAGAAAACAAATAAAGGAAAATAAAATCTAAAGAAGAATACCACATGTGACCAAAATGAAAAATCAAAACTACATAACATGGCTCATTTTTTGCCCAGTCAGCATGGCTAGCAACTATCCTTGTCGAGACTAAGTGTTCAATAATATCATTGGGGAGTGTGTAATGCTGAAATGAAGAAGACTAAGTTGCAAGAAAGAAACGTTCGAGTATTGGAGGAGCTGAAGAAAATGGAACAAATAGAAAAAGAAGCGAAGGAGAAAGAGATAGCCAAGATGATTATGATATTGGACACTTCCAACATGAACCCTCAATCTCAGCATTATTATATTTGCACAATAATAAGATACTAATGAAAAAGATAGTTTTATGAACAAGCATTTCTATTGTTATGTTCCTCAACCACTACAAAAAAGTTGGTCTATTGTGACAAAATCTAGCGAACTTTTTTTTACAATTTGCGAGGAAATAAAAAATTCGTCCTTTTACATAAAATGAGGCTGTGTAAAAGCCGAGGAAATATATTTCGTCTCTATTTGAACAAGTTTGACGGCGAAATTAGTATTTTTTTTCATCGCTAAACTTAGAGAAACAGCCACGAAATAATGTTTTCTTCGCAAACAATTTCGTGCCAAATTTCGAGAAACTAATGTCAACGAAACAAATCCCCGCGGGAAGAGATCCTTTAGGCGAGGAAAATATTTCATCGCCAATCCCCGCGGGCAGCAAAGTATTAAGTAGTTGCCAAGGCCAATTCTTCCTTTCCTTTTGAGGTTGGAAGTGATCCATTCTTGCGTAGGGGCATTCAAGGCTGCTCAGTGCTCACTCCCTAATGACTATTAGGAGCAAGCAGCCAGATGGCTTTGGCCTTTTCACATTCTCTAAAAAGGTGAGTGTTATCCTCATTGGTGGATCCACATCTAAGACAGAAATTTTCAATGATGATTTCTCGATGGCCGATTAGTTGAGAGACTATCATGGAGGATGAGCTAGATAAATCCTTTGATTTTTTTGAGGAAGTTCGAGTTTTCCAAAGCCATTTCCATCCAGATAGATCATTTTTTTCTCTAGTTAAAAAATCATATGCAGAGGCAACAGAGGACATGTCGTTAGAGGATCCCAACCCATTGAGAACAGTCTTTAGAGTGACTGTACGTACCTGAATAACAGAGAATCGACTAATATTGCTGCTACTGATCAATCAATTATTAGGCCGAAACAACAGCCATGATTGGAACGTGCAACATAGGCCTTAATTTGGGCCAATTAAAAAAAAAATTATGACCATTCAGGTGGCCTGTTTCTTTTTTTGGTACGACACAGAAAAAAAAAAAAAACGAAACTACAATCTCTCGAAGGCCACACCTCTTATATTAACTTCTAGCAAAGGAATGATGTATAGGTGGCTTGTTTCGGCCTCGAGCAACCATATTTTCTTCCATTGTGTTAATATTCTAATGAGTATTTTTGCCATAACAATCTCCTTCTAGATTCTTGTTATTTTTGGATTTTTTCTGTGAGGACAAAAGTTTGTAGTAATACCATTTTGAACCCTCTATACGATTGCAGATTACTACAATGATTACTCCAATAATTGCTTTCTCTAATAGTATTCTATGACGTCCACGGCTTATCTCATCAGTCTCAGAGAAAGTTGTGTTTCTTTTGTTGCACCACTTTTATAAGTTGTCCACCAAACCCAAAAAAAAAAATTTAAAAAAAAATTAAAAAATGAATTAAATAATTCAAGACCACCTTTTTTTCTCTTGATCAGTGTGGTTAAGGTTAGTTTAAAAGTACAGATCGCATGAAATCTTATTTGTACATTTGTGCTCAATAATGGCGGCTTACCTCATTCTGTCATTAGACACGGCTCAACTAAAATATTGTGAACAATGAGTAGATTAATCAAGGCTTAGGACTTAGGAGCAAATCAATCTAAGACCAAACCTAATTACATTAAATATTGGCCAAATTCGTATCGGTTTTTTTGCCTCTTGTATTTAATTCAAAACCCGATCGATCCACAAATGAAAAAACATGCAGATTGGTTTGGTCCGGACCGGATTCACGGTTCACCGGTTTTTTAACTAAAGTACTACTAAATATGCAAAAACTTGTTACTCAATGATCTTCCATCCGTAACGCATAGTACGTCCATCAAAAATCATTTTTCTCACCTGAAATTGCTATTCAAAAGTAGCTAGGGTGGGCTAAGAGCATATCAACCCCATTCTTCAAATACTCTTTCGTCAAATATTTTGAACAGTCGATAGATAAAAATTGCTCCACTCGATCCACACACCAATTGAGGTCACCAATATTACTAAATGATTTTCTCTATTTGAAATTGCAGATTTCACCTCACTCTTTAAATGTAGAATTCCCTAATTTTTACTACATAATAGACATAGATTAAAAGATTATTTGAAGGGCGAATTGGAGTTATGAATGAATTTCTAACAACAAAAGTTTGCAATTAGTAAAAAAAAATTCAAAAGTGGGTTGCAGTTGCCTAACAAACCAAATTGAATCTCCCCAAAAGAAAAGAATATCAAATTGTATCTCACCAAACAAACAAATGATCAAAAATCTCAAGTGGGTCTGGGGTTTGATCAAGATCTGAGATTTGGGAATTTGCTCTCTCCTAAAAGGTCTCAGGTTGAAAACCTCTTAGGTATCATTAACTCATTTGAGGCCGCTGGATGTTTGTTAGATCGTTACTTTAAGACCCTAGAATTAGTCGTAGTGCTCGCAAGCTGACTCAAACACCTGATTATAAAATTAAAAAACAAATCAAATTGAAAACTTGCAAAGATTGAGATCCATCAAAAGCTTAAATTATTGACCAATTGTGTGCTAATCCGTCACATTGCAACAAGAACAAAAGATCATGCAGCAATTAATAAAAGAAAACCATGTTTTATAATCCATCACATTGCAGTAAAAACAAAAGATCATGGAGCAATTAATAAAAGAAAATTACTAGTATGTTTTATAATTCGTCACATTGCGATAAAAACAAAAGATCATGCAGCAATTAATAAAAGAAAAAAAATGTTTTAGTAGTCGCAATTTTCCACTAATCCTACTACATGTCGCAAAAATATCGATAGAGACAATGAAATGGATTAATCATGCAAATAATTAACGAAATAAATTAATATCAATATTCATAGTGCACTTTAATAGGACAAGATCAAGCGAAATGGATTACATAGAAAAATGGAGTGGAAGTGTCACCCAGAGAGAAAAAACAAAAGAAGAAACTGAGGGTGGGAAGGGAATGAATAAGATATCCATTGATCACTACCTAATAATTGAACCATTATTAGCACCTAAAAGTTTCCCTTAATTAAATAGCAGCAGCACTACCATTCTTGTAATAGGGTAGCTCACGCGTTGGCTAAACGATCCCTATTAGGTGCTTTGTTAGAAAGCTAGGGGTCATGTCCTAACTTTGTCCTGGATCGATGTTCGGTTTTCAGACCTGTCTCTCTTAATAAAGTTCTATTGTTTTTCCGGGGGGAAATATACCTCTTGCAGGCAGAATTAGGATTTTATCCCAAGGGGGAGAAAATTTTCTGCCAGTGAATTTTTTATTTTTATTTTTATTTTGTGTGTGGTTGAATAAAAAAGAGTTTTTTTTTTTTTAGAGCCAAAGCTCATTTCACATCATTAAGTAAACTTTAACAAAGACGCCCAATAATTGATAAACCAAGAACCACATAGTCAGACACGGGGAGGCTGCTGTGCAGAATTCGGATCGTCCATTGCTTAGATGGATGACCCAGATTTCAAACAAACTATTCGCGAATAGTTAACTATTTGCACGAATAATTTGTTTTCAATCCAAATTGTTGAAAACACTTGTGGACGGCTATGATGCTAGACAGCAGCCTCCCCATGTATGTATGTTTACCAACCAGTCAATGGTCACCCTTGGTGCATTCTCTATTGAGGAGGTAGGAGTGATAACCCAAGAAACACATCAATGAAACTCCTAACTACTAAGCAATCGTCGACGATTCTTTCAATTTTGAACCACGGTTTGTGTTAAGTTTAAATTTTGTGCTAACAAACCCTTCAAAGCAGGTTATACAAAAAAAATAAAAATAAAATTCAAAGCACTCAAAAGTGCATTAAACTTATTTTCAAACCAATTTTATTATGAAAAAAAATCCAATGAACTCCATCTATGGGTAAGTTCGTTTTGAAGGATGTTCACCCATAAAAATAGAGTAGTTAGAAATAATAAGTACTCCATTACAATTGGTTTGGAACCGGAATTGTAAGTGTAAATATCCACTGACCAAGCCATCTCACTTGGTTTTTTATGTTCTAAACTGGACCCAAATCACACTACTGAAAAGCTGACCGAATTATAGACTGCTTCGAACTGGATTTGCGATTCAATGATTTTTTTTTGGCTCATCCTCAAGGAGTCCGATCTTGCTAAAAACAAGAATTTAATTACTCCATCCATCCCTTGTAATAACCGAGTATTCCATTTTGGGTTGTAGTGTATTTTGAAAAGTTAATGAGTAAAAATTTATACTCGTACGATTAATGTTGTCTTTTTGAAAAATGAAAGGGCAAAGAGTTAATGGGTAAAAGTTGAGGATAATTTTGGAAAGTAGAGGTAAAAATTGATGTGAAATGTGTAAAGTGGAGGTAAAAAGTTAATGTGAAATGAGTAATGTCGATGTTTATTTAATAAGTTGAATTTACGAAGCAACACATTTAAAAAGGACGGAGGGAGTAGTTCTCCTGTGTGAGATTAGTTGATCTCTTCCTTGTATGGGAATAGTTATTTGTTCGATTATGTATTGGGTTTGATTTAGTTGTCGTGAATCCCACATGATTGATATAATATCATGTTATTATAAGTCGTTAAATGCAATTCATAGCTTTTTTTTTTGAACAGATAAAAAAAATAAAAAAAAAAAGCTATGAATTGCATTTAATGACTTATAACAAAATAGTCTGTCATTTTATTTTATTTTTCGTCCAAGTGCCTGAAAATTTTGGATATGATGGGGTGGGTAAAATGGATCCTCAAAGTTTTTTAAGGGTGAAGCCCACCAAATGCATGTTGATAGACAGAACTGGGACTCAAGCAACTAAAAGGTCATGGCTGGTGTGGCACTTGATATGAAAAAACTTGGATGAAACTCCATCATGATCACTCTACTGTGTCTTTGAGGGGTGAAGGTAAATGTGAGCTGAATCTAAAGAGGAAACAATGCGCCCGGTTGAGTCACTTGGCTACTCTCTACTAGAGGAAACGAGTCAGCTTTCCCGGTAAGAAGCATACATCCATTTAGACATTTGAAAACCAGGCATCACTGATTCACTGTTCAATTCAAGAGTGTTACATCCCCAGACATTCGAATCCAACTACATTGTCCATCTAGTCGGGGTCTCTCACATTTTTACATATGATATCAGCTCTGCGATTTTCTAGAGGTGGATCAATAGATCATTTTATATTCCATACTCCTTGATACTGCTGCAAAAACCAAATGTTGTCCAATGTTCAATATCCTAACGAAAACTGGAAGATGACGAAAAAAATTTAATACCAAACGGGTTCAATCCAAAAGCAATTGAAGATTTATACAGAAGGTGAAATTTCCATCAATAGGTAAAAGTATACAAAATGGCATCAAAGAAACAAACATTGACAAGAAACAATTGAAAATTCCCTACATAACCTTACAGAAATTATGTCATTCTCAAAAAACTTGCAGGGTTCATGACAAACTCTGCATCAGCCGGTACACCCTATGTTAATGTTTGAAGTTAGATTAAGCTTACAGTATCTTCTGAGGCTTTATGGAAGAAAAGGCCGTGAAACCCCCTTCAGCTCGGCCTCTGAAACGGTTAAATATTTTCAATTTATTTCAACAAGTAAAATTCCTGCAACAAATCGTCTGGACACCAGTTGAGTTGAGCCAGATAAGGTCATTCGAGCAATAACGTAACGAACCACCACAAGTAAAGTTACGGAGACTCTTTTGCAGGATCATCGCATTACTGACTCTTTGACAAACGAACGGCCACCAGATCTGCAAAAGCAGAAGATCAATGTGAGGAAGCTGCTATTTTTTGCTTATGAAAAAGAGAGTTGGGACAAAAATCTCAGAAGCTGATACTAGTGTAACTTACGCATATTCAAGATGTATATTCATGAATCGAGGGTTTTCTTTACTTTGCGATAATGTTACAGCTCCTTCAATTTGTTGATCTTGTTCTACCTCAATTGGATCGTAAAAGCACACCAATGTCTGCAAAAGTGATCTATTAACCAAATTGGAAGAAAATAATAATTTGAAAGAAAAAGGAAAGAAAGAAAAGGAGAGAGAATGGTGGCATCATATGCTGCCATTGTGCATTTAGTATGTTTCCAGAATGTTCCACATCTACATAATATTGCTACTCAACAAAGAAAAAGCAAGAGAAAAAATGACAGGATGTGCATCCTTTCTGCATACATAAAAGAAACATACATGCCACATCCGCAAATAGCGACTATAGTCACTAGTAAGCTTTTGAAACCTAAAACTCATGGTTTCCATAGCAACACGCATAGTAAGCAACATGCCAACATCATATGAAAAGAGAAGTGGGGATAGAGAATAAATAAAAAATACTTGGAGCCATCACTGGTCACACGAAATCACTATTCGTAGGGGACCCTACCACAGTTATGTCGGAACCGAAATTAAGGTCGCACTAAAAGTATGTTTAACTTCAGTAAGAAGATATGGGGTGATTCGAATAGTGCTACAACCACACAAACTTGCACACACAAACACACAAAATGTTTGCAGGGTCCACACACTGGTGGTGCAGTTTGTGTGGACACCACACATCGCAGCAGTCCGCAGACCAGAGTAGATCTAGGGTTTTGATCAATCTCATCCTGCCTTCCCCTCCAGCGAAATGGCCTCTCCTCCAGCAACTGATCTATCTCCGACGAACGATCTCCCTCCGTCCCAAAACATACGAACGTACCCGGTATATATTTTTCCGTACCAGTGCCGTACCCGTACCTAGTATGTACCCGGTGCACGTACGGCGAGATTTCTGGCATACTGTGCTTCATAGTCTACGGGTTATGGTAGGCCTAAAATATTGTTAAAATTCAACGGATTCAAGATTTCCTAGATACTAATAAATAGGCCCTTTGTCCGTGTTTGATGGTCCATTTTAGGGTTTCCAACTTTTTTAGGGAACATCATGATTGCTTCGCACAATTCTTGTCTTTCCAATTTTACCCTTCAATCATGATTGATTTGTTGATTAAATATTTGTTGACACAATTTATTCATTAATTTTTAAACACGGACAAACTTTAAGAGACGAAAAATGTATGTTTGTGGACCAACAAAAACGGAAGGAGGGAGTAAATAAAATTGGCGCCTCAGCTTTTCGTATTCTCAAGAGGCTAAGAACCATTGGTCAATGCTCTTGGAACATTGTCCTATACCAATTAAACCATGGCACAACCCCAGTTGTTGGAGTTGACACATCAGTGAGTGATCATAAATACATGCTCCAGCACAAAACTACTCCAGTCCAGACATGATCACAAAAAATGTGGCAGCAATACCTGTTGCCAATGTGTTGGCGGATCCTCAGGTGCAGTGGACAGCACAAGTGCTTCGTTGGGATTTGCACGCTTCTTCCTCTGATTACCATTGGTCGGATGCTCATTTGGAGACTCGATAACTGAAGATGGTGGATTATTGTCGTTGGAAAATATTTCAGGGCTGCTGAATTCAACATCGAACCAGAAAGCAAACCCGTGAAATGGAGCTGGAAAATAAACGGAAAATGGAGGAAAAGAAAAGAGAGACTGTTAAAGAAAGTTTACACCACAGCAGTACTAAGAATCAGTCGGCAAAATCTTGGAGAGAGAACAAAGCACAAAAGAAGTGTAATAATTACTTCGCCACATAATATGAATACAAGATCTAGAATTAAGATAAGAAATAACAATTCTCAACAGAAAGAGAAAACCAACAAGAAAACCAAAACAAATGGCTGATTGAGATTAAAAAGGGAAAGAGGTATTTAAGCTAGAGAAGCATGCAAAACATTGAGAATACAAAATGCATTTAGATTTACAATAAAGCAGGAGGCCTTCAAAAAAATTCTGGAGGGACACACACATAGGAGGGCGAGAGAGGGTACCCCGCATCATGGACTTAAATTTAAACCTTGCTGTAACTGATTCTAGCTCTTGACTTGTAATTGTGTAGCAGTCAACATGCTTTACCTGCCGCAAGTAAAAAATCATATTAAATCCCCAAAGCGTGAGACATGGATATTGCCAAAAAGAAATGTAAGCAGGAGGGTAAACTAGTCATGTGCTGTTGAAGCCGCACTAGCCACATCTTCATCCAATCAACCCAACGTTAAGTAAAGAGAACAACAATGTGAATATGCCAGCTGATTCATTTGCTTGGGAAATTTAAACCCCTCGAAGCAAGCAGTTCCAGTCATCCTAGTTCTCAATTTGTTTACAAGGTCCACCACGAATCAATTGGCAACACAACTAAAATCTTCAGTGCCAACCCAATCAATCATTTGTAACTTGATATTTAAGGGATGATATTTAAAACCCAGTCATGACTGAAGATATAGCAAAGAAGATGGCTACGATACAAGCAAATAGTGACGAGTACAGTGAGGGTAATGCTAACTTGTTGGTTAGTATATTGTCCCGGGAAGGTTGTTTGGTCGTTGAAGTGGATTTGGTTGGTGGCAACGGTTGGGTCACTTGTGGTTTGTTCACTTTGGTGTTGCTAGTTGGGAATATTTCTATGTTTTGTGCAATGGAGAGACTTCATTTGATTTGTTATTTCCCCGGTTGTAATGCTTATCTTGTATTCCTGATGTTAATATTACTTGATGGCTTGCTATTTCTTGGCCCCAATCTCTAGGAACTTCCAGTTCAACATAAATCTCAATGATAGAGGTTTAATGAACTGGTTTTTTGGTATATATACTTAATGATGAGTCTTTGAGGACGATTGTGGTTTGTAAAAGGATTGAGACTATCCACTATTCGGGCTTGTTTTCTTTTAAGCTATTTTTTCGATAAGTTTGTTGATAATCTAGACTTACCTCCCTTTGTTTCTCACAAGATGATTTGTATTGCTTATGTACCCCTTAATGTTGAAGTATTTGAAAGGTCTTTGGCCCATCTAATGTTGTGTTCCCGAAGAGGAGAGATAATTGCAACTGCAACGGATGAAAGAGCATTTTCCATTCCAATCTGTTTACACAGTTTAGCGGCTGTCATTATGGTGCAATTCACCTCATATGTGGACACTGATTGGGAGGCTTCTCCCAATCTTGTTCTCACTTTAGACTGAGTTTAGGACACTTGGTTTCAGTTCAAAGCCCTAAGCTCTGTGGAACAGAATAATTTGAACAATTGTTTGTGTCATTGTGTGCATTTTTGGTTGGAAGGAGATTCAAGAATATTCAATAAGGTCTACGACCTAAAAGGAATACTAGATATATTCTTTTGTTTTTTATTGTAGAGATTAGAGACTAGAGACTAATGTGTGACATAAATTCTAGGTTTCATGCTTGTTGTCTTTCATGGTAGACCTCATGTCCTCCTTTATCTGTTCTTTTTTCCTTCCATTAAATTATTTTTCCTTGTCGAGAACCAAAAAAAAAGGTATCCAGACCCCTTTTTTGTCTTAACCAGAAGTCGCAAACAATTAGTGGCTCATTGTTTGTCCTTCGTTTCAATTCCTCAATATTCAATAGTCAGTTTACCTTTGCATCCACCACAAAATTCTACAACATATGAGTCAATTTGCATCATAAATGACAAAAAAAGCTAATAATAGATAAACAATATGATTTTAATTACAAAGAATACATTTGCAAAATTTCTTATGATTTTCTGTGCTCAGTAAAAGTTCTCATATTCTTACACCCACCTTTTTAATTAGTCTATATGTGACCCAACAAGTGAGGAAATTTTTAAACAACTAACAAACTGAAAACAAGAGAACTCACCACATGTGGCCATGTCAAAACGTTTTCACCTGATATCGTCTCAACAGACGGCTCTTCAAACGCACACTGTTTTGCTAATGGCAACATAGCAGACACTGCAGACAATTAAAATTGTGCCAGTAAGGGAAACGTAAGACCATCGATAAATTGGTCATAGAAGGGACAAAAGAAGTCGATGATAACGAATTAGCTCCTCGAGTAACAAATTAAGTGAGATAATTTGGAAAACAAGGCAGCAATAAAACACAAATTCTGAACTTTTACCCTCCCAAATAACCCTACTAAAAGGGTGATCATGGCTATAGATGTGCGTAACCAAGTTACTGCGTGAAGAAATACTAATGCATGGAGTGAAATACAAAAATAATGAAAGATCAACAAGTTGCACATACAGCCACTTAATTATAAACAAGTGACCAGGATATGTCTAGGCACCTTGATGACAAGTGGCCAGCCTATAGCCATGCATCAACACTAGGAAATGAACTACTCCTTACAACTTACACAAGTTTCCCACAAGCAGCATAACAGCAACCAACTACAAATACAGTATGAAATTTCTCACTGACTCATGTCACCCAGCACCCTCATGTTATTTGAGGGTATTTTTGACCATCTTGTCCTTTAACCTTCGAAATGGGAGACCAAGATGATCCCTGCCAATATTCCCCAAAGTGTGGAAAGTGAATTTCAATGGGAGTGATTTTGCATAATTTATTACTGTACAAGATGTGGGTATCTGGAAGAGCATCGCCACATGGTAGTTAACAAAGGACCCCAATATCCTGCGGGTAAGCCTCATCCTCCGGAATCATGACTTCTCATCCATGCAAGCAGTTTAGGCTTCATGGACAGGGACCTCCTCCGTGGAATCTCCAAAACACATCACTACGATGATTCATGACATGCTCAAGGCATCTCCTACTCTCCTCGCATTAAATATGGCTCTAATAAGCCTTGCAACTCCTCACAATACCCTAGGTCGGGAGCAGGGTCTAGGTACCTGATCTAGGGAGGTATGTGGTTTGGAGGCTAAAGTGAAGATAATGTCAAGGCTCAACTCCATGAGGAGAGCTTCCCCTTGACCGGCAATAAAGAGAAGGGCTTGCTTACGTCACTCGACATTTGACACAACCACTCCTATGCAACAGCCACCCCACCAATCTGACACCTGGGAGCCTGATCGTACCTACCACCTGCCCCATGCTACAGGCCTCCATATATCACCCAAACTGTATCTGAGATTCTTATGATACAGAACACCAGTTCTGATCATAACATTTAGGAGAGAAACCCCATCAGCCCGTACTCCGTTGCACCAATGGGGAGAAGCTACCAAACTGGCTTCTCGAAGGCTCTTACATAAATAGGAGTTCACACCTTATTCAAGCATTCAATACACACTTACACACTTATTCCCTGGTTCACCGCTCTCCACCACCATCCTCTCTCTAAGGCTACCTAGCTGCCCTGAGCTCTCTCCTCCTCCAACTTTGGTAGTCTCGAGCCTTTGTAGCGCCCGCGATATTCCGGAGGAACACCTCAGGTACTCTTCCCGCACCTCATACCCACACTAAAAAAATCTTAGCTTATTGTTAGAAATTATTAATTGCTCCTAGAGCACTGCCATGCAGTGCTTCATGGGCTTCCCCACCACACATTAGAGTGGGCTCCACCACCAAGGATGTGGCTTCCAAACCAATGTGTGGTGGAGAAGGCCCTAAGCACCATGTGGCGGTGCTTCAGGAGATCTAAACAATCTCTCCTCATTATTGTTTTTCTTTCAACAATGGTCTTCTTTCCATGCCTGTTCTATGAGAGACACAGAAAGTGAGAGAGGGTGATATTCTTGGGAAAGAGGATTACAACATCCCCTGTTACGATGGTTGTTCTCAAGGCATAACAGGTCACTTGTATGAATGACACTTGGATATCATGAAATCATAGGGCTTGGAAAGTACATATCCAAACTCAAGACCGGGTCTATTCTGAACTTTATCAACCCCGACCAAGCATGGTTGTGCTTGGCCAAAGGTCTTGGACCATGCGAGCCCCCGGGCCAGAGGTCTATGTTATGGATATACCTACATACACATAGAACCCCTAAAGTTCTCTTTCTTGCCTAGAAGGAAGGATTAGATTAAGAGATACTGGACACAATCATCCGTCAGATGGAGAACCTTAGATAATTGGTCTTTCTGCTCGGGCGTAAAGCACGCAGCAGGAGGATAAATAGGACTAAAAGTCCTTCTCACGCTGGACACTTAGCAAATGACAGTTCCAACTCTTTTTGGAAGTCTCATCTTCTATTAAAGAATAGTTGTCGTTTATGAAGCCCCTGGTTTTATTCTGTCAACATGTCTGCAGCAAACGACGTGCAACAAGGCGTGCATGAAACATACCATCAGTATGCACAAAATATCAACATAGGTAGGAGACCCAAAATATCGAGCTTGGACTGGGCTTAGGCTGTGGCCTCATATGGTGTAGGCAATATGCGGGTGGGCATGAGCGGGTAATTGGAATTTGCCATGGGTCGAGGACTCGAGGCAAGCCTGTAACAAGTCCACCCTAGATGGATTCCAAGATATGCAACTGTGCAACCAGGCTATATCATGGCTATTTAGAATATTAGAAAAGTTCATTTGATTTGTACTCACTATCAATCCCATAGACATTGCGCCAGAATTCAATGCTTTCACTGTATCTGTCAGGTTGTGTAATAGGTGCTATGTACAACTGCAGAGCAAAGACAAAACATATCAGTGATGACAGGACTAGTTCAATTGCAACACATGCCATTTTTTTCTAAACTCCAATTCAGTGGTCGTTCCTTACTCTTGAGGCTGGCTATGATAAATCAATCCTTATATCCAAATTAGTGGTATAAAACCAAACTTCAAGTGTGAATTTTAGTCATTTTCAAAAAAACAAAAAAAAAACTGTGAATTTTAGTCACAATCATGCAGTTGTCAGTTCCTCATAGATTTCAAACGACTCCATATAAAAGGAATGAGTACACTAATACTGTCACCACAGTAAACATAACCAACAATACAAACAAGCGAAATCGATACCGTTGCATCTGACGGAAGAATAAGACCTCCAGGTTTTAGCCAGCGGTCCCTGGCGGTAATAATGCTCCCTAGCATGCTCTGCAAGGTAGTATTAGCACATACCAAAAATCAGGCAAGCCGTTACAAATGGGAAGAAAGGATACATGTAGCTGGCCCAAATTTACTGGGTCATAGGGCTTGGTTTAGCTTGTTAACTGCAAATACATTCAGTACTCAAGACTGACATATTGTACATCATAACAAAACTCAGCATGCAACCAAGCACAACCATTTCACTAAACAGCATCACCTCATAAAGAAGCATGTATCCCATCCACTCTGAAATTATAACATCAACTTCTTCATTGATTTCAACATCCTGTAGAATTCAGAGTCGGAGCTATTAGATAGATAAACGTATCCAGACAAGGAGTCAAGGATAAGTAGCTCGTCAACTGGCTTAGAAGAAGAATAAGTGGGAACAAGAAAATGAAACCATTGCAATCAATAAGTGATTTTGAAGACAAAGTCATACAGTTGGGAAGGCCCAAACATTAGAATTGGTCTATGTTACTTCGACTCAGGTACGGGTGTCGGGTGCGGGTATGTATCTAGGTGCCGGATTCAACTATTTCTCATTTCAAGGACACGGGGACACGGCAAAATATTCAAATTTGTTTCTATTTTGTGTATTTTCTTAAGTAAAATGGTGCTTTAAGGTTCTATAGTGCATTTCATGGATAATAAGAGAGGTTTATGATAAACTTGAACTACAATTAGGTTTTCTATAGAAGTGTCTTACTAAACTTATCGGACACATATCCCACACCCTTATCCGAGTGTCGAGTGTCCGACACAGGTATTTTATACCATTACGAGAGTCCATGTAACATCTCCACGATGTCATGCAGCTAATATGAAAATTATCATAAAAGGTTGTGGATCTCGTACCATACCGGCTGGTATGTACCGTTTTGGAGAGAAACCAGTACAAAAGAGGTGTGATTTTGTATCGGGTAATTTCCGGCGAATACCGGCCTGTAACGGCGTTATATACCAACCTGTGAAGAAATAGAGGGAAAATAGAGGGAAAGGGACGATCAAAGCCTTTTCCGGCACATCATGGTGCAGACCAAATCAAAGATAGATTTCATTAAGAGAGAGATAATCCCAAAATGGGATATCAAAGAGTCTAAGCTCTCAAATTCTATAATTAATAATTCAATATAACCAAAATTACATGAGGACTCTAGACACCTACTTATAGCCTCAAAACCCTACACACACTAGAGGACACCAAAATGACATAAAGACCCTTAATTCTACTACATCACATCGTGAACAGACGAAAGATGGAATGTCTATTTCTGGAATTGGTTTCTTTGCAAATCTGGGTCTTTTAGTGAGATTCTGTTGATGTTCTTCACTCTCTGGACTGAATCTTGAAGGTATCCGTCTCCTTCTTCACGCCTCCTAACAGTAGGTTCACGCCTCTTGCCTCTTGAAAGTCAGTTCCGTTGCAGATCTGAGATGGTGTATGGCGTATTGGAGATGATTCAGTGTACATGCCTTTTAATAGATAAATTAGTTTATGACATATCATAACACAGTAGCATACTTCTATTTTTTTTGTCCTTTAATTTAAGCAGTCAAAATTTTCCCTCAACTTTTCAATATTACTACGAACTAGTATTGTTTGGTTATATAAATGTAGGTTCAAATATATTATATTTTTAATGCATATTTTCAATAACGATAAATCTGAAACGGTATCCGGTATTGCACTAGCACCGGTACCAGTAACAAAAATGGTACCATATCCAGTAGGACCAGTACCGTATTCAGAACCTTGGTATCATACAAATACTAGGTGGCATAGAAGATCAGTTGTATCATGCAAAAGACAGGACTCACTAAAGACTCGATGGAACAGGGTGCTAACAACTATACCCATCCATGACTACGAAATTGGAGGTGACTTTGATGAAGAAGGCCCTGCTCTTAAGGAAGAACACTCTTTTTTGCTAAGCCAAACAATGAGGAAAATTGGTTGAGAACCAATGTTTTCAAATCCACTTGCAACATAGGTGGAAAAGTAAGCAATATGACCAGTTACGATAGGAGTTGTGAGAAATGTGGTCCAAAAGAGGCGGCTGATAAGTTTAATCTCAAGCAGAAACAACATCATCACCCCCAACAAAATGGTTCAAGAAGAGTACTGAAATGAAGGTAAACAAGAGTTGCTTGGTAGCTTTTACGATTCAGAAGAAGTGCTTTGACGAAATGTGGTGTGACGTGTGAATGGATGATTGCCCTATCTTTGCTTGGAAGGCCTTGGCAACTTATCAGGAAACAATTCATGACAGAAAGAAGAAAAATACACAAATTACTAAGGATAATCGACAATATATTTCGCTGCCAGTGAAAAGCAGCCACAAAACCACCTTCCACCGTTGTCTAGCTTAAAAGGACGTGCAGAGAAAAATGATGAATTAGATCATGGTTTGGGATCGTTTCCAAAGATACATGAGACTGGCTGTTTTTTGAAGCTTCAGCAGCTGTTGAAGACCTTTTGGGGCAGAGCCTTTCAAGCCACCCTAATGCAAGATATTCAACTTTGTGTCACATTGGTGCCCGGACCAGCTCTTTTTCCCAAACCAGACGACAAGATATGCCCAAATAAGGGTAAAGACCTCATGGGACAGGTTGAAGATCCTTTAGGTAAAGCCTACACTGGAGCAAATCCTCAGCATTGTGTGGTGCCGGCACTTCTACATTTCATGTTGGATAGTCTTGGTATATTTTGAGAGTCTTTGTGGTGAGCTACTTCATCACATCTTGGTTCACAAAAGGCATGCTAGATGGATGCCATATTGACAAACAAGGCTGTTGTCATTGGCACAAAAGAGAGATTTAAAACAAAGTGGGGTACCTTTTCAGAGCGATTATGGATAAGGAAAGTGCAGCACTGGTCCTTAATTGAGGCTGCATTTGGACATCATTTTGTGCCTGAATATAAAGTAATTTTTTATGCCCAAATTAAGAACAAGTCCCTTTCATAGGGAAGTACTGATGTACTGAAATTCTAGTGTAGTAGTTTGTTTTATGGTTGTCAAGATGTAAACAAGCTGTCCGTGAGCTGTCCTACATCTATAAGAACAAGAGGCTCAGCCTCAAATATTCCGTTTTTGACATTTCAAAGATTGTTAAGTCATAAGAATGTTTTGTGAGTGTTATTTTTTCAATCGTACATTTCAGGGTATTAAAGAGTTGATAATATGACTCAAATGTGCCAATGTGCAGAGGCCAGTGTGAGAGCTCATAGAGTCTGTTGCCTGCGGCTCGATGTATCCCTTCCCGTTCTCCCCCCTTCTCTCTTCCTCTCCTTGTGGTTTCAAGTTCCCCAAGTAAACTCTAGGATTATCCCCTTTCTTGCCTCTCTTTCTATCCATCAATCTTCTATCAAATGCATTCCGATATACTCTCTCCGTCCCATATTGTTTGTTCCTGTTACACGGTCTTGGGTAGAACTCAACTCCAAAAAGCTAGCTTATGAAGTGAGGGTGCCCTCACGCTTATATATTTCATACTACTTTGGTACCCATGCGATGTGGGACTTCGCTTCACACCCTCCCTCACGCGCAGCGTGCTGATGAGCATGGAGGCAGATCGGGGCAGATAGTACTATATCCACCTCCAAACTCCAAACCCCTTCTCCACCTCCATCCCCGCCCCAATCCCCAACGGGGCTACGTTTTCATCCTCCATCCCCATTCCAAATGGAGAACGGGGATCCCCACGGGAATTCGGGGATCCAAAAAATGGGCTCACAATACATTAAAAAAATGAACAGAGTGAGAGAGAGAGAGAGAGAGAGAGAGAGAGAGCGGAAGGGGTTCGAGTGAGAGAGATGGAGAAGATTAATTGTGCGGCGGAAATAGTATACAGAGAGAGAGAGAGAGAGAGAGAGAGAGAAATGAAGTATATACGCCAAAATGAAACCCTAATTTATTTTACGGTTGGGACTCATATGTTTAGAGAAAATTTATTGAGACCCTAAAGTTTCAAAACTCATGAATGGACCCCTATATTTCGGGGATTCAGGGACGGATCGGGGCGGGGCGGGCGGGGATGGATCGGGGAACGGATTCGGGGCGGGGACATGCCTATCTCCACCCCCTATCCAATCTCCCAACATTTAAAAAAAAAAACTCCATATCCTACCCAATATCCGAACAGATCTCCATATTGCCGATCCATTCGGATTGGGGATCAGATCGGATTCGGACGGGTCGGACGAAATGCTCATCCCTCGTGCTCACTCAACAGCACCTGCCGCGTGCAGGTCAGAGCCACGCACCCTACCCATCCCGGTACCCAGCTTTGATACCATGTGACACAGTCTTGGGTAGAACTCAACCCCAAAAGCTAACTTATGAAGTGAGGGTGCCCTCACACTTATATATTTCATATTACTTTGGTACCCAGGCGATGTGGGACTTCGCTTCACAGTTCCATATATGGAACTCAACTTTTAAGGGGGCATGCAATTAATGCCTGTTTCCCTGAAAACTTCAGTGAGATTTTGAAAATTCCTCATTATGAGGATAGGTTGAAACTACTTTTGAACTTTTACAAGGGTTAATGTGTGGAAATTTACACACTTTTGTCTTCGACCTTTCAACGAGAGCAAACAATTTGGGACATCCCAAAATAAAATACTAAGCAAAGAAAATGGGATGAAGGGAGTATGCTTTCTTTGAATCAGTAAGGAACTTCAGCAAATTCCTTTACTTGAGGGATTAAAATAGTACTTTCAAATTCAGAGCCAAATTTGAAGCAGTCAAACTCTTTCACTCAGATACTATACCTTGAAACAGAGAGCAGCGAGCAACAGAAAAATTCCAATAGATACGGTCAAAAAGTTAAAGCATGCAGCTCAACCAATTGGCCATGAGTACAGACACCACCCAAGCTCATATACTCATTTTGAAGGTAATAATTAATCCATGTATGAGAAACTCTAACATTCTACCGCATGTGCGATGACCCCTGACACGCATGTGGGGAGATAAACAAAAGTTCCATTATAAATGGACAAAAGGAAACAATATGCAAATAGCGCACAAATAACGAGGCAATCAATCAAGAGTGTCTTCTCTGAAAGCCTCTGAAAACTTCACCTATTAGGAAACAGGCCAAATACTAAATATCAAGCTATCCAACAACCTCCCTCACGGACAATCCCATCTTGCAAGCAGAGATTCAAATGTCCATAAATAGAGCTAAACAAAATACGAAGAGTAGGAGCCTCGAGGAACAAATGCAAACGGAGAGACTTGAACCAAGATCTCTTGCAACCCAAGTCTAATATTTGTGGGGGGTGAGTGTAAGAGCTTGTCCCACATTGATTAATTATTACCTCTAAAACTAGTATTTGAGCCAGGTGATCTCTCCACTTATAGCTAGTTGGTTTTGAGTTGGATGCTTTAAGTACCGTACGTTCCTTCTATATAGACAACATGTACTAATGGTCCCTTCCCCCTAAATATTATTGGTTTTTTTCCGTCTAAATGGTATTTTCGGACTAAATTTATCTTTATGGTGTAGACAAGTCATTGTCCTTAAATTTTTTGTCTATAAAGTATTCTTCGACTTCTTTTTACATTTTCAATGGTATAAACCCAATAAAGCATACAACTACCAAAAGGGCCAGCACAATTTTCCGGCAAAGTTAAAGGCAAAATGGGGCAAAAAATTTAGGGAGAATGGTATTTTCATTAGAGAGAAGACAAAAAAAAGTAGGAAGAACACACCCTACTGGCTATCAAATTCTCAAACAAACAAACTGTAAAAGAATGAACTACTTCTTTTGCAACCGCACACAAACCATATTTTGATTCTGTGTTTCCACAATAAAAAGTGATACATTTAACAAACAATATATTGACTTTACTAAGAAAACATACCTCAATGCGTCCATGCAAGACAATGACTGTGTCAGAGAGTTTATTTGCCCTCACAACTTCATTTGCCTGATTTAACATTTTGAAAGAATAAGATCAATTCACAACATATATTTTGAGCTCAAGTTTGGAATAAGTTATGAGTCCACAGCATAAAAGAAACTTATCAGGAGAAAATACCAATCAAACATGGACCTGATTCAATCGATTTGCTTCAAGGGTAACATAAGAAAAGGGGATGAACAAAACATTGCATGGAAACAAAATGTAGATAAATATACAATATCTATATCTACGATTATACAGTTCAAAATGTCCTCCCATAGAGATACTACGGTAGCCTGAGGAAGTTAGATAATGCAAATAATAATGAGAAACACACTAGGCTGCAATCCCAGGAAAATTAAAAAAAAAAAAAAAGCACAATTAATATCATGCAGGACAAGTAGCCACCTCACTAAAGGCCTGTTGATTGGAGGGATGAGGAGTCCGGATATAGGGGAGGCCGGATATGGTATCCTGGGTCCACCCATATCCGGTGGTGGTTTGATTTTTAATGCTATGCTGGGTCAACTCATATCCCCTTGCAGCCAGGTGTAACAATCCTACCCCATTCCCCTATTATTATCTTATCTGGGACACCAAAAGACTAGTATAGCCTCCACCTTACATGATCTATAAGAAGTAGAAAAGACACCTATTTTGCTATTGCATGAGCTCGATTGTTGCCGTAAACAGATTTCTGGGGTCGATCTACCCTCCTTCATGGGATCGTGCTCTTCAAAGAGATTGAGAGACCTTAATTGCAAAATCAGAGAGAGTGGAGGACTTGCAAAGCAAGAGAGAGAGAGAGACCGCGTTGGGAATGAAAATAGGGAACACACAGTGGAAGTAGGGTTGGAAGAGGCAAAGAGCTGTCCAACACCAGGGAGTAATATGGCCCATTCCTTTTCGAAAATAAAAAGAGAGGCCAATTCTTTATTACCAGCTGAATAGTAAATACCCTAATTTCAGATTAAAATAGGTTGGTGGAAGAGTAAAATGGGTTCTAGATTAAGTCACATATATACTTACATACTTATAAATTAGGAATTTTACCCCCTAATTTTTATGAATTACAAGGTTCCATCCAAAAAACTTCTAAAAAATATATTGTTAACCTGGTTGGGTTACAAAAACCAAATAGGCAAATTCAACATTTCCAAAAATTAACAAGGGCAAAAGAGGAATACACCATATTCATCTATTATCCCCCACCCATATCAACACCGCATTCATCTATTATCCCCCACCCATATCAAACAAACACCGGATGTCATCCCCCTTCTATAAACAAGGACCCCACAGTATATAAGAGTCCCCCAGCATAACTTATCCACCCTGCTTCCTTATCCACCCAAAACCTTATTCGTCTGACAAACGGGCCGTAATGAGTTAGTGATGAATGGGAGCAACCAGTGGCGGACGCAGGATTGTTAATGTGCAGGGACCAAATCACTTTTATTCATAAATTAACAGATAAATGTAGCAAGCCAAAAAATAACAAAAATGAATATCGTGCAGCACATTTTCAGCTTGCATACACCAAAAAAGACCAAAGTGGATTACTTAAGTATACATTTTGAAAGAAAATAAGTTGTATAGGTTTTCTTGAGGGAAAAGCATTGCAAGAATTCTGACGGGCTTGTGATGAGGACTATTCTTCGTAACTTTTACAAAGAAACCAGAAAATATAGTAAAACTAATGGGATGCCCCCCATGTGCACCCCTCTAACACCGCTCCGGAAACCACCTCAATGAATAAGGGAAAAGCTACAATAATGTAAGTGAGAAAAAGCTAATAAAGTCTGATATAAAAGTTTTATTATTTTCAATGTGGGCTTAAAGGAAAATATGGGGAGTCGATGTTTGGTTTGGGTAGTTTAATAGGTAGAGCTTTCTTCACATAATATGGTTTCGTGACCTCATGTACTATGAAGCACCGATACCCTAGACACACCGGGAACATGGTGAAAAAAAATGTACGGGACACGCCACACTAATTTTGGGGGACACATGAATGTCCTTTTTTTTGTGGTAAATATGTCTTACTTTAAATATTTTCGGTTTAAAAAGTAATATGATATACATATGATGCTTGTATTTGAATATTAACACATCATGCTTTTATATATAACTATGTCTCCACCTATTTAAACTAAATATTCTTTATTTATTTATTTTCCCCATGTCCCGGTTTTTTTAGGTATCTCGTGTCCTGTGTCCCGTGTCCATGTCCCTATCCATGCTGCATAGGTCGTGTGCAGTCTATGTTCCCCGGTATTTCCCAGCTTGGCAGTTGGGTAAATTGACTTCTCCAACAAATAAGGAAATGTAAATAAATGCTAGGCTTACAAGAGAAATATTCAATCAGTGGATTAGAAAGGCACAATAAACCACCCCTATTATTTACAATAGCTTGGGATCTCAATCACCTCAGAAAGCGTAGCAACATATAGTGGGCACGTTCAAACAGAAAGGTAATGGTGATTTAACAATATCACCAGTGTTCCACCTACAAGACAATTTGTGACCAGCAAGAGAAGGCTTATGGTTTTTAAATTCCTTGCTCAAGTCATACCTATATGGATACCATTCCCATTTGCCACATCAAGGACAATCTTATGTGCTCAAACAAAGAACATATCAACCAAGCGCAACGTCAGGGGCCTAGTAATTCTAACTTTGCAATGACAAGACATTATCAAGGATAGAATGTTAACCTTTAGGTACTGTTATACTTAAAGAAAGTTTGGAAAACAGAGTTAACAGACCACAGTGACCAAATGCAACAGATTCACCAATTATGTTCATCATTTAATGTAAGTACCTGCACTGCTATGTCACTGGCATCCACTGCATAGACCTGGTAAGACAGAAATGTTCCAAAAATTATCAAAAGATCTTCATGGTAATGGCCGTGACCTCAGTTAAGATGACTATCCTTGGACAATGGATCCATAAGAGACTAAGTAAATGCACCATGTTTGGGTTAACAATGCCAAGCTACTAAGTACCAAGCAAATTCATGCAAAACTACAAATTGGATAACAGAATGTACATTCCATATAACAAATACTATAGATGATTCCGAACTTTTGGAAGGCAAAGCAGAAGCAGTCAGGCAGGTACTGACAAGTGGTATATGCCGATATCTATCTTTGCGTACAAAAACTTTGAACCAGTTACCAGATCTAACTAAGTCAATAGTAACACACCGTGTGCTGGCCAGTAAATTAGTTAAGTTCAAACTTCACTTGCTACAAACATCACTTGTTGCAATCTGCAACATACCATGTGCAATCAACCAGAGGCCTGAGCCTGAGGCCCTATCCCTTGCTATCAAGCAGGCAGGAAAATATGGGCCTGTAAAGCAGACCATTGACTGCTCATTACCATGTTAACGGTTTTCGTACTTACTAAATTTGGTGCTTCGTGTCAAACACAACCATATAGCATACCAACAAAGTAAGCAAACTATTTCATCGCAACCACCACGAATGTTTGAGAATACAACAACAAAGGGGAACAGAACCCCCAGAATCCATGAAGGATAAAAGGCCAAAACATTACAGCGGTCTGGCCTTTTAGAAGAAATAAAGTATGCAATAATTAAATGTAAACAATCTGCATTAAACTCTTTCTTTGATGGATCTACAGTCATTCCACCAAAAACAAAGTGATTCGCATGGGTTGTGTCACATAATGTGACAAGATGATGTGACTAAGATTAATGTCAATACGTCACAAAGCAATTTCAAGCTTGACTCAGGAGTTCAAAATGGAATCCAGACGCTAACAACTCTAGGATTTTTTATTTTTCTGAGAATTATTGCTGACAATTTAGCTACAAATCTGTAAACAAGAAAAACTTGTTCGCATATTTTATTTAGTTTTATGGTAGTTGTTAAGTTGTTTTACTTAAACAGTGGGTAGATATTCTGTTTGAAGTTATAGCATCCATGGCTTTGCAATTAGAGACTGCTGTGTTCCTTCCCGGCCATTTGGTTTTCTTTGCTCCTACAAAAGTTCCCTTATGTTCTTTGATGCTGTATTTCAGGGCCTCTGAAATCCTTTTGTGTTTGTGGATTTTTTTTATTGTAGCACTTGGTTGGTCTTCCTTATCAGATCTTTATAACCATCTCTTCTCCCCAAGGAAAATACTAGAACTTTTGTTTATCTTGAATTTTTTGTCTTCATTTCCATTTTACTGCTTCGAACTTAGCTTCTGGTTTCCAATTTGCAACAAGTTTCCATCAACATGAAGCTTAAACTCAACCATCACCAAACAATCCCTCATCACCTCAAACAGCGAAATTCCAGCCCAATGTTCAACACAAAGGCCAACCTTATAGCTAGAAGATTTCAAGAAGCATGCTTTATTTTACCTTCCGCACCAAGGGAAATTTAATTGCTAAAAGATTTCAAGGGTACTGCTTGATGACAAATTCACTTCTCGATCAGGAAAAGAGAGAGTGTTATTCCATGATATGATTCAACATTCCTTGAGTTGCATTGTTCAAGCATGTTCGTAAAAAGCAGTAGTTACCAAGGACATCCATTCCTTTAAAGACTAACAATAACTGCAAAACTTGCATTTATTATTTTGCCTCATAGTGTCCAGTACAACTACTTATGCATCACTGAAGTGACATAATTCTATTAGGTTAACAAAGTATTTGAAACAAGGAATCTTACTCTTTTGGCACCCGCTTGAGCACAGAAAATAGAAAGAATGCCTGTGCCACAGCCAACATCCAATACAACCTGAAAGCATAAAAACCAAGAAAATTATATAATTTAAAAATATGAAGGCAGTAACAAAGCCTGACCGGATTCTTCTAACTACACAGATAAAAGTAAAACATGGCCAAAACATAATATCGAACAAAGAAAGAATGTTTTTGATGAATAAATTGATACTGAATATTAACATCATTTTACCGATACCAACAAGGTATTAGATACTCTACGGTGTATATCTCGTTAAAATATGAGAGTAATCAAGTTACTAATTTCATCTATGATCCAGCCAACAAGGTGGTCATATATATGAAGAGCATGTAGGTGAATGTCTTTGAACAAGAAAAGTAGAAAACCCACAAAATTTATAATGACAGAATGGTGATAACAATCTTACTTTTCCTGCTATATATTGCTGATGGTGCATAATGGCAGCCCTATACGTTTCAGTTCGTACCCGATCCTACATAATCCAAGAGGAAAATTATGGAATCAATGTTGTCATAAGAATAATCATCAGTAGAATGCTGTAAATACCCGACTGAACTTAGCATGAAAAATCTACAATACTTTTTCCAGGCTCCTCCATAGAAAATAAACACCAATCACAAATCACAACCCAAAAGGATATGCAAGCACCACTAAGTGATTAGTAAATGACCAAAAACCATAGAGCTCAAATCCTCCTCGAAACCTAAAATCATAAAGAAAAAAACGGGAAAGAAGAGAAAGAAAAAGGAAATATGTAACGATCATCTAAAACGTTATAAGTCCACAAAGGGAAAAGGGAAAAGGAAAAAGATAAAGACTGAGTGTTAGAATACAAAAGAGTAAGCGTTATTATAGGCGAGATATAAAACCTTGATCATCTCCTCATGAATGCCAACGTGAGCGTAAGAATGGAAGTAGGCCATGTCGAAGTCCGTAGGAGGAGGAGGAGGAGGAGTTTCTTCTCCGTCAGATGGACCAGAAACCCTAGCTGAAGAAGAGCCATCTCCAGAGTCAAAACGCGACCTGCGACCCCGACTACCCCTACGATACTTGTGAATAAGTGGACCACTGCCGCCGTTTTGCTGTTGGTGGTGAGGGTGGGGCTGGTAGTGGTAGCCGTTGCCATGACCTTTGCCCGGCGGCCGCAGCATTTCCACTACCGCAAAACCGTCGCCGACTCAGAACGTCTCTGAGTGAGAGAGAAAAAGGGGGAAGACTGGGCAAGAGAGAATAAAGGGAGGTCAAAATCGTGATTTGACTGTTGTAGAAGGGAGCTTCTAAAGGCACACCAAAGTCGTCAAGTACACCCTCGCAATTGGCTTTGTTTGATTCTCGTTTTAGAAAATGAGAGACTAAAATCAGCACGTACACTCGCATTTGATTCTCGTTTTAGAAAATGAAAGACTCAGTCGTTAAGGTTTAAACTTTAAAGTGTATCCAATAAAAATGTGTATACAAGTGCGCCAAATACATATTGAAAAGTGTAAAAAGTACACTAGATTGGATGGGTTTTAAAAAAAAAAATTGAGAAGAATTTTTTAGATAGTATTTGGTTGAATTTTTGGAAATGAGAATAATGAGTTAATAATTTGAGAGAGATAATGAGAATAACGAGGTAATGAGTGGATAGAGAAAAGTTAAAAATGATTGGGAAAAGAAAGATTCTTTTTGAAATTTTTTTTTTAAAATGGGATGAAAATGAAACCAATCAAAACAGTATTTTTCTTGTTTTCTTATTTGCTTATTATCAGCCAGTGGGTTGACAACAGAAAGAAATTGTAGAAAATTTATATTAAAAAAATTCCGTTGTTTTGCCATCCGTAATTTTTCTCTGTCTTTAATAAATTTTTGTTTATTTTTTGCAACCCTATTCAAAACTATTATGTCGAAAACTACTACCATTTAAGACAAAACTAATTACTACTATTCAAACAATACTTGCTTGAGTCATACCTTTCACCCTGGGCCGAATGAAGAGCCAGACCTTCACCCTCTCTCTCCAGTCTCCATCGAGAGAAACTTATTTCATTAGGCAAACACATCTTTCACCCTATCTTACCACCTTTCATCTCTTCCACGGCAATCGCAGTCATTCTGCAAGCATCATAATATTGTTTTTTTCATCTTATTTCATTGACCAATCATCTTTTCGTTTCCTTTTGAGAATCCTGTTGAACTCCATTTGAGCTCTTTTGATCATCACCTTTAAAGTTGCTAGTGTTGAACAAGATGGGATTGTTTGGTTGCATTGCCTAGAAGGGATTCAAATTGTTTGGTCGAGTCATTTTAAACACATTTATGATATTTGGATAGTATCATTTGAATCAAATACGAGTATTTTTACTCTAACGGGTGTAATAAATGATTATAGTATGAAGAGTCGAGCAGAAAGACGATGCTTCAACTATGTTCAATAACCAGAGAAAAATGGTGGAGAGAAAGATTACGACAAACGAAACAAATGAGGTTGTGCAAAGAGTGAAACCAAAAGGTAAGGGTTGAGGCATGTTTTGGAAGGAAGGTGGGTAACCTTGGCAATGCTACAAGAGAGTTGGCCGGGGAGGGAGCAAAGAGCCAAGAAATATAGAGGCACATGGGATGGATTGATAGGGTCGTTGTAAAGACTGTAATTTTAAAAGGCTTTCAAAAATAGAAGTGGGGAATTTAAGTAATTGCATTTTAATGTTTACATGTGGGGAAAAAAGTACTTGTTTGGGACTTGTTGGTAGCACCTTGGTAAGTAGAGGGATGTATAGTGCAATTAGGACTATATAAGGTTAGTGGGAGAAAGAAAAATTCATTCTCTCCTCCCCTCGTGAACCGGCCCCTCTCCCTCTCTTCTCCTCCCTTGAAATTTTCTCCCCATCTCCACAAATCACTCACCCACGCCCAAATTCCACTCAAGCCCAACGTAGATCCATCATCCTCACGCCTTGGAAGCTCGGGTTCCAGTTGCATTTGCTTGGGGGAAACCATTTTGGCTGGGTTTAAGTTTTGGGAGCTAGGTTTTGATTTGAAGCTTGATTTTGGAGTTTAATCCTTGAGGTAAGGATTTCTTTACACTCTATATATGTTTATGTGATGGTGGTGGTTGTTTTGTCGTTGTATTGGTGTTTGATTCCTCCATTTCTCTCATTTTATTTGAAAAATAGCATGACTAGTGAAAAAAATCGCTTAAAAACCTAGTTCTATCGATAGGACTTGACTTACTATCGATAGGAGCCTCCTTTGCTTTAAAAGTGGCCAAACTAATTGATTTTTTGTCAATAGGACTTGATTCTCTATTGATAGGAGCCTCATTTGCTTCATAAGTGGCCAAACTGATTGATACTCAATCGATAGGATTTGATCCTCTATCAGTAGAACCTTACCACATTGAATAGATGGCCAGTCTGATTGACTCTCTATCGATATGACTTGATCCTCTATCGGTAGGACCTTAGGTCGAAAGCTAAAGGGAGATAACAACCAAACTCTGCATGCTCGATCACAGTGGAATAGGATATGGGATATCGATTCCTGCTCCATACCACAAACCGGACACATTGTATCTACTTGAATCTATCTTTGGGCTAAGGTTGTGTTTACTAGCACAATATTTTGAAAACAACGCCGTATAAAAAACTTAATCCTTGTCCATTTACCTTCATCTTCACAACTACCACTAGCCTGCCATTGTTTTTCAAGCCTGCTACTAGTCTGGTAAATCATTCCCTTGCAATAATCTTTGCAATAACATGCGCAGACTTTACTGTAAACCTTCCGTTTGATGTTCTCTTCAAAATACGTTTGTCAAGCATTCCGATTCTGCTTATAGGGATGCTCAGAATTTTCTTCGCTTCTTAACAAGTGAAATTCTCTTTGATTGTTGCCTTCTTCCACTCAATATTGTCATCATCTATTGGATCGCAGACCCGTGTCCATCTACTATCATTCAGGTTTGGGGTCGCCATCTTTTGATACTATGGATCATTAGGCCATGGTTCTCCCCAAATTTTAGCCCTTTGTCCATTTGTTATCCTCCATTTCCAGCCCCCTTCCACTACACCCTTGCTAGCGATAATGCTCTCCCAGGCCCAAGATAATGCCTTCTTTGATTGAGCTTCCAGGAATGTTGTGTTTGGGAAATACGTAGCTAAAAACAATTTATAGAAAAAAGAGTCGTCCCTTCCAATAGTCTCCATCCTGGTTTAGCCAGCATAGCTAGACTAAAGGCTTCTAGATCTCGAAAACCAAGCCTGTCTATTCCTTTTACCTCTGTCATTTTAGCCCAACTTATCCAATGGACCTTCCTCTTCTCGTCTACTCCACTCCCAAAAAAAAATTGCTATCAATGAATTCAACTCTTTACAAAATCCCTGTGGAATTTTAATACAGACCATGGCATAAATTGACACAGTAAAAAGAAATGATTTAATAAGGACCTCTCGCCCAACTGGATTTACAAAGCTTCCCTCCACCTTTTTAGTTTGTTAGCTACACTTTCCTTAATATATGATAGGGCTGCTCGTTTTGATCTTCAAATAATATAAGGCATCCCCAGGTATTTCCCCTCCGCTGAACTACTATTAAATCTTAGAATTCATTTGCATTCATTCCTCTTGGTTTCAGTAGTGTTGTGACTAAAAAAAATGGAAGACTTTTGAACATTCACCAGTTGTCTCGAGGCTTTCCTCTACTTATCTAACACATCCTTCATCTCCTCTGAATCCTCATTTGCTGCTTTTCAAAAAACCAAGGAGTCATCCCCAAATAGAAGGTGTGAAACTGATGAGCATTCCGACAAATTTTGATACCCTTGATTCTCCCTTGACACTCCCCCTGATACAACAAGCTAGAAAAAACATTCAGAGCACAACAAAAACAAATATGGAAAAAGAGGATCACTTGGACATAGCCCCCTCTGTGGTCTAATAAAACCATATTGCTCACCATTAACTTTTACTGAATAAGACACGGTAGACAATCAATTCATTATCCATTGTATCCATTTCACATCAAAACCCATATGCACCATGACCTTCTCTAAGTATGTCCATTCAACTCTATCATAAGCCTTAGCAATATCTAACTTCAGAGCCATGTAGCCGTCTTTCCCAGTCCGTCTATTTTTCAAAAAATGAACAATAGCAACCAAGATGTTGTCAGAAATTTGGTGATCTTTCACAAAAGCACTATGGTTTAAACTTATGATATTTGGAAGACTCTACGTAGACGGTTGGCCATTGCCTTGGCTATGATTTTATATAGGACAGTACATAATGAGATGGGTCTGAATTGTGATACCTGTGTGGGTGTCTTAACCTTTGTAATTAAGACAATTTGGGTGTGGTTAAAGCTCTTCAGTATGTGCCCATTCTGGAAAAAACTTTGCACCCCATTAACGTCACTTCCAACCACACTCCAGTACTGTTGGTAGAAAGCCGTTGTCATACCATCAGCTCCTGGTGCCTTGGACGGATCCATATCAAAAAATGTTTGCTTTATCTCCATAGAACTGAAAGGTCGGGCGAGTTGTGTGTTCATCTGCTCAATAACTCTGTCTTGGATAGTAGAAACGACCATATCCCCTACTTCAGTCCCCTCTGTTTCGAATAAATGATGAAAATAGTTCACAAACTCCTTCGCAACCTCCTCTGGCGCCTCACTCCATTCCCCATCAGCCTTTTGGATTCCTGAAAATTGTGTTCCTCCGCCTTTGTTGTGTTACTTTAGCATGGAAAAAATATGTGTTGCGATCCCCTTTAACCATTCAATTAACCCTTGCTTTTTGTCTCCAAAAAACCTCTTACTGTTCACATGCCACCCCCAATTCCTTCTCCAAAGCTCGAATCTGATTCGGTTCGCCTGGCATATAGCCTTCCCCAATTGCCTGTAGCTGTGCTTGAGTTTCATTGATTTTTTTTCCGCGCATTGAACTTCTTTGCTTTACTCCATGACCTCAATTCATAGCGTCAATTCATTATTTTCTAGAACACTTCAAAAAAAATTATCCTTTGGAACGCATTTTCCAACCCCTTTTCACCACCTCATGGCTTTCTAGGTCACAGTCCATCGACTATCAAACCTGAAATGCCTATGACCCATATACTTTGGAGGATCAGTATCTAGTAACGAAGCGGCATGATCCGAGCCCACAACAATTCCCATACCCCCTATTAACCCCAAGTGGAGGGGTATCCTGAGAAGCTCGTATCAATCGTCTCCATGTCCGTGACAAACTCGCGAAAAGCCCTCAATGCCCATACTTCACTCTATCTACCTCCTCTCTTTTCATCATCCCAAAGTAAATTGTTGAAATGACCCCATAAAACCCAATCGCCCACAGTCTGCTGCGTATATCTTTTAAGCTCTTCCCACTGATCTTTGCACACTCTATCGATTGAATTTGCATTAAGATTGATCAAATGCCTCTCCCGGCCAGTAACATCATCATTTATTACTACTTCAATAAAAAAGCTACTCCTACAGATGAGCCTGTTATTCATATCTTGTTTCCAAAGTACGGCTAGACCCTCAACTATACCAACTGAATCCACAACATGAATACATTCCATCCCTACAAAATTCCAAATAAAATCTAGCCTCATAAATTGATTTTTCATTTCGGAAAGAAAAACTAGTTGGGGAGAGTGGAATCTACAAAACTCCTTTAATTGGTTCGCAATCAGGGCTCTCCCTACTCCCTGAATATGCTAAGCCAAAAGCTTCATTTGGCCACTTGGGGCCATTTTCGGCTGGCTTCCTCCACCATTTCAGCAACAAAAATTTCCTCACCATTACTTACCAATTTCTATTTTTTCGCAGTCCCTTTATTGTCTTCCTCGGCATCTACAGCTTCCACCAAGCTTGCATCAAGCTTACGTTTAACTGGTTTGGCATCTTCCCCTCGTCTCTTTGGCATTTGTTTTGCCCGTTGCTTCCTACTTGTCCTTTGTCCCTTCCTTGAATTCATCCCAGTCAGTTTATCCTCAAGAATTTCCTCACCATTACTTAGGTTCTTTTTTATGTGTAACCTAAAAATCTAAGTGAATTTGAATCACTAATTCTTCTTTCGTACAAGTTTTTAGGATAACTTTTTGAAGTACCTAGAGTTTCTCCAAGAAAATTAGAAGCCATGTCCAAAAAAAAAGAGCAATATCGTAACCAAGTGAATTGAAAAGATAGCTTACACGTAACTGCCTAGTTGGTAAAACATAATGATAAAAACAAATTTAGCTTTTCTTTTTTCCATGGAAAAAGCTGGAGGTGTCTTGTACATTTAATGCTCATAGGAAACTCCAACCCTTTCCCGCCGAACCTTCTCCCTTTTGGAGGCTAAATCCATGTTTATACACAATTTCAAACAGAGGATCAGGAAAAAGAAACCCATTTTCATCCACCATATTATGCAATCCCTTCTCCAACCACTCAAATGTCTTATTCCCAATCTTCTAGTAGACAGAAAGCAAAACCAAAACCAAAAGGCCACTAAGTGTCCTTTTTTTTGTGGGTAAATCTCAGCATTCATTGACATCTCAAATACCTTGATTTTATGACAAACCTCTGTGGAATCTTGTAAAGGTTCTCAATTTAGCCGAAGGTGGAGGTGGAAATTGGAAATGGTCTTGCAATTACTACAACAAGATAGTGATTGGATCATCTACTAAAGTCAATGGTCATCTGTTGAGGCTCCCTAACCAAGGTGTTGAAGGTTGCCTGGCCTTAACAAATGACATCTTTGAGGCTATAAAGAAGGAGCATGAGCTAAATCTAGAAAGGCTGAGCAAGAGCTACATGTAAGAAAAAAAGCTAAGTACATCTCCTTACCAGAAGGCTTTGATCTTACCCAAAAGAAAAAAATAGAACGGAATAGCAGGTGCTTTACCTGATGAATTCAATATTGCACAAAGAGATGTAGCTGACAAAGAAGCTTCCAGAATGTTTTTTTTGCTTGTGGCTTGTCATTTAATTTTGCAAGATCTCCTTACTTCAGAAAGTACTCATTTACTCTTGCAAACAACAAATTGGCAAGTTATACTCTTCCTTCATATAAGAGGCTTCGTACCACTCTGCTATCACAAGAAAAAGCACACATCAATAGGTTATTGTAGCCTTTCAAAGATACATGGAGGAAAAAAGGACTTTCATTGTGCTTCGATGGGTGGTGTGGTATACAATGTAGGCCTCTCATCAACATAATGGCAACATTCCAAAGTGGAGCAATGTCTGTCAAAGCCATTGATTCAAGTGGAAACGCAAAGGATGCAGATTATGTAGCAAGTCTGTTCATAGAAGTAATCAAGACTGTCGGAGAAACAAATGTGGTTCAAATAGTGTCTAATAATGCGACAAACTACAAGGCTGTTGGGTTGAGCATTGAAACCAAATGCCCATATATATTCTGGACTCCATCTGTGGTGCATAACATAAATTTGGCCTTGAAGAGCATATGCGATCCGGGGGAAAGATCGCCTCAATATGCCCAAAGTAAGTGGATTTCGGATTTGATTGCTCAAGTTAATGATATTTGTAACTTTGTTCTCAACCATAGCATGGCAAATTTCATATTCAATCTTTACTCTGATTTGAAATTGCTAAGTGTAGCATAAACTAGATTTGCATCTAGCATTATCATGGCCAAAAGGATAATGGCAGTGAAGGAATCTCTTGAAAAAATGGTGATTAATCCAAATTGGAAAACATATAGGGCTGATGGAACCAATATAGCTGAAACTAGGGCTTGTGATGTGAAAAATTCATTATTGATGACACATTTGGGCCTTTGGGGATGGGTTAGGTCATTTGTTAAAATTTACGGAACCAATCGTTGACATGCTACGAATAGCAGACGTGGATTGAGCTCTTTTGCATCTAATATACGACATGTGGGATACTATGATTGAAAATGTGAAAAAAAAAATCATATTTGAACAAGAGGAAAGAGGCATGCTTGTTGGCCGATCTGACTTCTTTGATGCAATTCATGAAATATTGGAGCGTAGATGGAATAAGAGTAATACTCCTTTGCATTATACGGCTCACTCACTTGTCTTGAAATACTATTCTGATGCTTGGCTTCAAAGTGGTAATGGAGTTCCACGAATATCACCAAATGAGGATCGAAAGGTTGCAATGAATAGAAGGAAGTGTTTGAAACAGTTGTTTTCTAATCCAGATGATTTTACCAAAGTTTCCCTTGAATATGGAGCATTTTCTAGTGGATCAGGAGATTTTGAGGAAGCCAATGTTATTGCTACAAGAAATTTTGAGGATCCTCTTTCATGGTGGGCCAATCATGGGTTTTCAACACCATTGCTATGAGACTTGGCATTTAAATTGCTTTCACAGCCAGCATCGTCCTCATGTTGCAAGAGAAATTGGAGCACACATGCTATGATTCAAAATATCAAGAGAAATTGACTAGCAACAAACCGAGCTGAAGACCTAGTGTTTGTGCATTCCAATATACACGCCTATTGTTAAGGAAGAGTAAAGAGTACACACAAGGGCTGACACAACAACATTCACGAGAGAATAGTTAGCATACTATTCCAAACGAAGATATGTCTCGAATCCTCAAGAGTTATTGAATCCACAAGAAGAAAGAGGTTTAACTTAGAAGTATTATTGATTAAAAGATGCTGAATAATAGAGATTGCATGCCTTTTTATAGGCAAACCCCTGCAACTACTACTCAAAAGTAAAATATCTCGGAAATTGGGGAAACTCCCAAAATTAAAACGAGAAACAAATCCTAGACTTTCCCAATTGGAATCAATAAAAACGAAATTATATGCTAAAAGTAATTTGTATTCTAATTATTTTAATCCACCATCAGTCATGACTTAGGGTGGTAAGTCTTGACCGTAACGCGATTTTTCTTCAGCCGACCAAGTTTGGGCCGATTCCGGGCTCATCGATAAATTGCCAAATTTGGCAATTTTCAATGAAGGGTTGTTTGGGCCTCCGAGGCTTTGACTGGTCCAATTGATCATAGAATTATGCCTCTACTTGTTCTACATCAACGACCTTCAAAATATTGGGACATAGGTAAGCTAAAGCTACTTATTTTTAGGTTTTGACCAAAATAATGCAAGATAAATATGTTTATTGCAGGATGAAAGCTATACTTTTATGTAAGTTAGGTGGAGATCACTTTAATATTGAAGGACGTGAAGTGATTCAGCTTGCAGAGCTCTCTCATGATGAACCAGACCTAAAACAAGTGACATTTGACGAGGATGATGACGTTGATGTTAAGGTTTTGGATGCTAACTACTGAAAGGCAAGAAGAAGAAATGAGTAGAAGATGTGAATGGTTTCTTTTTGTCTGAATATCAAGTATGATGTATTAGAACACTTCTCTTTTGTTATCTATCATGTAGCAAGATGTTATTTTGGTTGTTTAATCTCATAACAATATTGAGATGTAAGTATTATTGGGTTCATGGGTTGTATAATCCATTGAATAGTTTATGACTTATATATATAACCTTGTGCTTTTATTAGATAATAGAAATCTCTTTTTAGTTTGATCAAATGTAAAATAGGTGAAGCCGCAAGCCCGCGAGTGTTGATTAAGAGAACCATAAAAATAGGTATATCTATGTCTCCTCATCCAATTTAAGTTTTATGCTAAATTGTAAATTCCTGAGCTTTCAGTTATTCGTTTGTAACAGCTTCAATGCCATCAAAATTGGGCACTACTGGACTGTGGACTTCCAATTTTTGACAGTACTTACAACTAGTTATCAATTATTGAGTTACACAGGTATGCTCAAGGCCCCCAACTCTTCGTAAATCTGTGTATGAGCCTATGCAAACAGGGTTAACGGATGACATGAATTTACTTACCACACTCACCGGAAAAGCCGGGTCGAGTCATTGTCAAGTAATTTCACTTTCCAACCATCTCAAGAGATTTTATTTCATCTAATTGCTTTTTCCATGATATCGTAATTTTTTGCTATTACTGAGGTAGTCTCGTTGAATTATATTTTTGTGGACATTTCAAGCTATAGGCCTTTCTTTTGCACATAAAAATATATTAATAAAATAGTTTAAAAATTAAATGACGTATCCCCGTATCCGTATCCAGATTCGGATGTATATCCACGTATCTTCCATTTTTATTCTTGAGGTGCCCGACACTTGGATATACACCCTTATCCAATACCCGCACCCGAATCCGAGTAACATAGCCCAAAAATATCGACTTACCATGATGATTCACGCCTACAAATGGAGCAAAAGACATATCATACTTGTTTACCAAGTAAGTACGTCAAATGTCACAACATCACCGAAATCCTTACAGGTTGCCTTACTCCTTGCATCAACCCAGAATACATTCCTTAGTCGACCATTTTTATTCAAATCCATTGCAAAGAAAAGGTTAGAATTGTCAGCTTTCATTCTCATGAAATAACTACACATCACTTCAGCATCTCCTTCCACAAGTCGTAAACAACGAAGTTTATCCAAATAATTTCTGCAATCCTTCTCAAGATATGGAACCTTATCCGGTCCCCTAGCCTCAATCTGAAGTGAGTCATAAGTCTTATGCATTCTGATCCCGGCTTTGTCATTCAATTCAATCTTCCTTTTTACGTGTTGATCAAGCACCCTATTGCTCCTGAAAAACCTTACCTTTCTTGGGGTCTGTTCATGATTGTGCTCCAAAACAACCCGACTTTACCTCCACTTTCCATCCGAGAGTATAACAACTGTAACGTGAGCTGGACAACCAATTCTTGATTGTGGCCTTGGTTTGACTAGGTTGCTTGTTTGTCACCCTTGCCTTTCCCGCACGACTGCATGAAAGAGTCGCATCCCTCAACTTTCCATCTCTTCCATTTCTCGATGTTCTTTTAACTATAACAAATCCCTTTTGTTTAGCATATCTTGAGTAATATGCCTTTCAAAAAAACATATCGTGAGTAATACAAATAAGCTTCGTCTAATGTGTCGAATATCATTCCCACCTTTGGTTCCTCAACTCTATCTTCAAAATTTTCTATTGCTTCCTTCCCATTCTCATTAGTAATTATCTCATCACCCTCTTCGTTTGAAAGACCACTCCACACCTGTACATCATTTTCACTGTCTCCATTCCATACCTTTTCTGCTATTGCTAGAGGAGGCATTGCCGACGGAACAGACTCTAGTGGCATCATCTACTGGTTCACAAACAAATAGTAATACAAATAGTTGTTTTTCATTGGATGGAAAATTAAGTGAATTTTCCGAAAAACAAAAGAAGAAAATTTTAGATGACTACTACAATTCAATACACTGTCCATGAGTTCAACAAGATGTTTCAAAGTCAATTTTTACAGATTTAACGGAGAAGTTGTGAGAATACAACAAAACCTCAGAATTCCAAACCAAACTGGTAATCCAAGTCAGAATTAACAAAGAAGCGGTGCTAAGCTAATGAACCATATAGTCAAAATTAACTTCATCATGAATTCTACAAACAACAGTACACTACCAGGAAGGATGGACATTAAAATGATTTTTGAAGCAAATGGAAATATGGCATCCTTCATCAAAATATTGAGATGAATTACTAGGTTGAAAGTGAAGATCCACCGCTATGGACATCAGAGGCATCGGAGACCCTATCCTCACATCAAACCCACTCTCTTTCCCACCCTCTTCATTCTCAATCCAATCATCAAACCCTAGTTTTTCAATTAGGGTTTAACTTTATGAATTGAAACAAGTTGAATTGAAAGAGAGAGAGAGAGAGAGAGAGAGAGAGACCTCTGAGGTAGGTGTTTGGTTTAAAGGGAGATCGCTAGAAGCCTGTGAGGGTCGTCTGTTTCAGAGCGTTCTTGGTGGCGGCAGCGGTCGCTAGAGAGGTGGAGAGGGAGGCCGGAGAAGCTCGATCGCCGGTGGGGGTGGTATGCTCGCTGCTCACCCTCTCTCTATTTTGATCGAATGAAATGGGGGCGATGGAGGGAGCCTGATCTGATTTTGAATTTTTGGGTTTTTTTTTGCTAGGGTCAATTAACCGGGACCCACTTGCTGACGTCAGCGTGTTGGAGCAATGTTGGAAACAAATGTTGTACATGTATCATTTTTTAAATGGATACTACTTGGCCTCTAAGAGAGGCTCGTGGAGGGCTGTTTGTTGCTTCTTGATAGGTAAAATAGCTAAACGGGTTCACATACCTATGCTTGTGAATTAGAATTTTGAGAAGGTTGATGAGTTGAAAATGGAGATGAATCTGAACCGCAGTCGCTAGGTGGAGTGAAGGGGAATTGTGTGTTCATGAGATATTGCACGAAAATTTATGCATTGAAAGAGTTGAATTGGGGGTTAGATTGATTATTTGAATTTGGAGGTGTAAGTTCCATTTGCAAAGAAGGATGAAGTTGAAACCTCTATTTCAAAATTGTATGAAAGACAACTAATTTATCGAAAAGGGCTACTGGAATTTAACGATACTTGTTTAAAATAAAATCCTTACATATGTTTTGAAAATACTTCCAACGACACTATATTTCTTACCTTTTTTTTTTAACAAAATATATTTTTTACCTTCACTTCGTTGGAGGTATAAGTACGCGGGAGAGAGATTTTTCCAAAGGCATTTTTTTCAAATAAAATCCTTTGTCTTTGAAAATTTCATATTAAAAAATGATTTAAAGACTTTGGGTCCCACTTGGAGTTAGCTACAAGGCTACCTAAATTTAACTAATGCGATTGGAGCCAAGCTTAGGAGCCACCCTTGAGTGTTTGTATGGGGAGCTCATTGAAGACAATAATTGAGCACATAACTAGGTAAATGTTAAAAGCTTTAGCTATGAGCCATTTTGAGAGCCCACTATGGATGCTCTAATAAGAGTAACAACACTAGTCTAAGCAAAAACTAATTTAACTAATTTGGAGAAGAAAAACCCAATATATGAGCTGCAATAGTCTAGGAAATCACTGTACACCATACATTTTGCTACACTACCGAGGTATATTTTTATTTTGAACTGCACCTAGGTATATTTACAAATGCACTATTCACCTCCAAACCCTTTTTTATTCGTTTCTTCCTCTTCCTTTCTCACTCTCCCCCTCTCTCCTAGAGTACCTAAGTAAATTTGTTTTTGAACTAATACTAATATTTAATAAAAGATATGTAAAATAGATAGTGTTGGAGTATTTAGAGAGATGGGATAGCTAAATGCACTGTACATTAACATTTTTGGCTCAAAATACACCGTAACTGCTGTTGTTGTTGCTCTAATAAATCTATTTTACCTATCCTTTTTTAATATATTGATTTTTCTTCCCCTCTTCTTTTCTTTTTTCTTTCCCATTCCATTTCCTGGGAGAAAGAGGCTGAGGAGAGAGAGACCTGCAGTAGAAACTTTGAAAAAATCATTAGCTCAGTAGCTAAATGGATAATACCTAGCCTCTAAAGAGAGGCTCGTGGAGGGCTGTTCCTATGACGTTTGCTCTCTAGAGCATCTCCAACACTACTAGGCAAAATACCTTGCTGAAAGTACTAAAAAAATACGTACTCTATTTTATCTATTCATTTTTCACACCTCCATTCCAACGCTCCTCTCGATTCTTGCTATTCATCCAAAGTAACAAAATTGATTTTGCCACACAAATACAAACAACAGATGAAGGGGGCATCAAATGCCAACAAATTAAACGAACCATAAATGTATCCAAAGCATCTTTTTCTTTCCAAAGAAACAAGAACTTCATATGCAGATAAAAAGGAATCACAAATAATGAAAAACTAAAAAACCTAAACAAAATCTCCATATTTGACATGCATACACTATTGTAAAATTGAAGAACCAAAACTTCAAACCTATAACAATTAAAATCGAAATCAACGGGAAAAAACGATAGTTATAGATCCGCAAGAGAAAGAGCGCAAGGAGGACCAATCGCAAAGCTCCATGAATCAAATCAAATTCTGGGTTTCCTCGTCCACAAAGGAGAGTTGGAGTTCTTCGAAATCTAGGTTTCCTCGCAAAGCTCCATGAATCAAATCTTGAAAGCTGGGGTTCTCCATCACCAGATCGAAATTGGGTTCCTTCGCGTACAAATCGAAATCTTAAGCCAGTCACCTGCTTAGGGTTTTGATCACCCAGTCTTAACCCAATCGAAATCTTAACCCAATTTACACGAAGAAGAATAACCCAATTTACACAAAGAAGAAGAAGAAGAGAGGATTTTTGGCGTGACAGAGCTGAGGTGGAAGAAAGACCGTACATAGTGAGAGGGTTCAACTCACCGCCAGTAGCCAGCGAAAATCAGAGAAGGCAGAATAGCTAGCATAGTAGAGAGCCTGTTGGAATAAGGACATGTGCTCTTGGCTAGGCATAATAGCCAACAGGATCAATGTTGAGAGCTTCTTTTTGGAGATGCTCTAATCCAATCCATCCAAACAAACCCAACAATGCTTTGGGTACATCACACATGCACCCCAAGGTGTTGTGGCAGATGATGAGCCACCCATTTTTTAACTGGGCTACACATTGGGCTTCTCCTCAGTTGTCACATCACCTTAGTGTGTATGTGTGAGTGCAAATTTGTTCACCCTCACCTAATGAGGGTGAACAAAACCCTCACTCTCTCCTGAGGTCGGCTTTCGGTAATGGTTTCTTTCCCCTGTCTCTCTCTCTCCCAAGTCTTTTTTTTCCGACCCCCCTAACCCGCGTCGTCGGCTCTGACCTCGCCCGTGCCTCCTTTGCTCATGTGGGTTCTCCGGTTGGTCTTCTGTTGGGTTGACCGATCTTGGCTTAAAGGCATGGAGTTCTGATTGGTGTCGGGTGGTGCGGCTGGCGTTGGCTCCCACCGTGGCCATTGTTGGATGGTCCGGTCCTCGCCTAACGGCTTGGTGAGCATCTGTGGCAGGTGGTTTGCTGTTGGGTTCCGTTTTGTTTCCTTTGTTTGGGTGGCCAATGGCAGTGTGGTGGTCTTCGAAGGAGGCTAAACGGTGGTGGTGGTGGTTTCTCTTGTCGGATCTGGGCTGCCGGCGATTATTTTGGGTTTTCTTTGGGCTGTGCATTGTATTATTTGGGCTTTTTAAGCCTTTTCGGGTGTTCTTGAGCTTCATTGTTTCTATTTGGCTTTTTAGGCCTACAGGTGTTATGGGCTTTGCCCGTTGATGTTTTTCCAACTTTTGGTTGGAACCCCTTTCCACTTTCCCCGACTTGATGTACCCTTGTCAAGTTTTAATAAAATTCTTTTGCCGATCAAAAAAAAAAAAACCCTCACTCTGATTGGTTGAAATGGTGTGAGATCCACATAATCAATACACGTTTTGGTAAGCATGACATCACTTTGTAATGGGATCCACATCATTTGTGGTGGAACACATACCATTTCAACCAATCAGAGTGAAGATTTTATTCACCTGATTAGGTGAGGGTGAACAAATTTCCACTCGTGCATGTGCGGTGTACTATATCATTTTCCCAAACCAATAAGCCAAAGGATAAAAGATGGTGCGAAAGTCGGCCTCTTCTGATCGACCGATCGTAGGAGTGGACGAAAGATGAACAGAAAACCAAAAACCGATGAGAGGAAGAGCCGCGGCGGTGGCGATGAGGAGGCGGTAGATTCGCTGCTGCGAGCGGCGGAGGACGAGTTGCTTCTTAACCTCAGCCTCAATTCCCACATGTCTCGTGGTATCTCTCATTCTTCTAATTCCTACATCCACCCTGATCTCGACCATCGCTTCCAATCCCTCAAATCCTCCCGACCCACACCCACTTCTACCAAAAACCTACCGACACCTGCTTCTTCTTCTTCTTCTTCTGCTGCTGCTGCTGATGATGATCTACTCGCTCGATTTGCTGCTCTCAAGGGGGATTCTATCTCTCTCCCCTCTTCTTCTTCTTTTCAGTCAAACTGCCTTGATGAGAGATCTGATCATGGGAAGACATTGAATAGTGATGGAGTGGATGAAGATGAAGTCCAGAAGTTGATCCAGTGGGCCGTTGACGCCGCTCGACTCGATCCTTCTCCTCCCATCGACTCCGATGATGATAGTTTTAAAGATGATGATTATTCTGATGATTCTGATGAGGGTTTTAGCGATCATGGCGGGAGTGAAGATTGTCAAAGCAAGGGCGGAAGAAAGAAGGGGCAAAAGGGCAAGTAGTTTGTTTCATGTTTATAGAAATGCGATATATTTTTACTATTATTCTTTCTTTTTTTCCTTTTTTTTTTTTTTTGCTGCAAATATGTGTAGATTGTTATGGTGCGTGAGTTTGGTGGTCAACTTTGAAAGATGGTTTCATCAATTTCGGTTATAAGAATCATCAAATGCTTAAAAATTGTCATTTTGTTTGCACTGTCGGCTTGTTGAGGAGTGTTGTGCCTGGTTTGATTTAGTGTAAGTTGTTTATGCAATAAAATGGTTTCCGAACTGAATAATGTCATTTCTGGATAAGAAGTCATATTAGTGTCCCAGCTGTTTTTGTGTTCTTGCAGCAAAGAGTTGACGAAGTTCTATGGTCCATTCAGATAATCTCATCTTAGCGATTGCTGTTGATTTGGTTTGAAACTCGTTTATCAGTTCAGTTTACCGAATTAACATAAAGGATAGGTGAAACTGTACAGAAGCATGGTATGCAAAAGTAGCTGAAGGATATGTGCCCTAATATGTTGAAGGCTGTATGCAGATAGAAGTGTTTACCGAATTAACATAAAGGATTGGTGAAACTGTACAGAAACATGGTATGCAAAAGTAGATGAAGGATATGTGCCCTAATATGTTGAAGGCTGTATGCAGATAGAAGTGCCCATAATTTTGTCACCTGTGTACATCACCTGTATCTACTGGTGCTTGGTTAGTATTAGAGAAGAAAGGTTTCCAAGTTCAAGGTTTAGAACCTTAGAATCTTTAGCATGAATTGGACTTCACTCCAGAATTTCCACTTGCAAATATCTTTCAAAATGTTGTTTTGTACAACTTGAGTCTTTGTATGCCCTATGTAGCACCAAAACGGACACACCATGTGACACTGACACTTCGCCACGTAAATTTTGAAAAATTGGAGGACATGATTGGGGGACATGTTTTAGAAAGTATTAACTAAACTATTGTATGAATCGAAAATAAAACATAAGGCTCTATGTAAATATGTTATTACACCATATATGCCCTAAATCATATTTATCATTTACAAAAGTATTCAAACATAAATCATTTCATCATTTGTGCCTTTATAATCAATAAACCATCATCCATCCCATAAGAAAATACGACTTTCAGAAATTTTAATGATAGTCTACTATTTCGTTTAACCTCCCCGGCTTGTTTTGCTAGTGCCCCGAGAGTAGCCAGGTTTTTGTTTTAAGTGTCCCCGGAGTGTCTGAATTAAAAACGTTGAGCAAAAATAGGACACTTTTAATCGAAGGGTCGGACACGTGTTTTAACGACTCGCGCCAGCTGACTTGCTAACCTTAGCCTAAACACATGGCTCAAAAGGTTAAACCTCAAGTTATACAGTAGCTGGTTGGATTGCCTTATATACTATTTACCATTTACTTTCCCCACCGATGTGGAATGTCACACGTGCCCAGAGGGTGTTGGTGACCGGCAAGTGTCCGACGCTGGTATGTGGCCTCAGATAACACGTCCCTGCTACATAGTGTATAACTCATAGTGAACTGTTACAAAGATTTTCTGTTTGTTGCTGTTTGTAGGATCAAATTTGCGGAAACTTTGAAAATAAAAAAGTTGTCATTAGCTTATCATTTTCCTTTTAAGTGGATATGGTTTTCAAGAATTGCAAACATTTTTGAACATTTTCCAAGGATTGCGTTCTTTTTTTTCAGAAAACTTAGGTATGAAGACCAAATACCAATCTTGGTTCCGAAACGAACCAAACATAGGTTTTCTCGAGTTAAGTGCTCTCGAAAACTGAGCAAGGATAAAAGGGACACGTATAGGGATGGAAGTAGCAGACTAGCAGTAATACTTTTGTTGGCAACAAAGGAAAGGTTCTGTGACAAAAATCTGCTGGCAAACCTTGAGCTCTGCTTTACAGCTATGGGTTACATTTGGATCAGTTGGTTCCTAGATGTGGAAAGCTTCAGTAACATCCTTCACATACAACGTTAGGGGGGGGGGGGGGGGGGGGGGCATTGTTACACAATCTTGGGTAGAACTCAACCCCAAAAGCTAGCTCGTGAAGTAAGGGTGCCCTCACGCTTATATACTTTATATTACTTTGGTACCCATGCGATGTGGGACTTCGCTTCACACCCTCCCTCACGCGCAACGTGCTCACTCGGCAGCACCTACCACGTGCAGGCGAGAGACACACACCCTACACATCTGTGGTACCCTATGATGCACGGACACGGATACTGATACGGACACGGGAATTCTAAAAAAATGGGAATACGAACAAGGCGGGGGACAACCTATATATGTTATAACTCAAAATGTTTGGGTAAGACTTTTTAATTTTAAGGGGTAAATACGTTATAACTCAAAATGTTTGGGTTTGTAGTGTAATTAAACACAACCTATATATACTCCTTCATTTAGTTTACCCTAGCAGCAGCAGCAGATCGACTGGATCGAAGGAACCTCAGCAGCTCTCGTCGGTGACCCCTCTCTAAATCATCGTTGGCTGGATCTATACTGCATCGTCGTCGTCGTCAATCGGAGGGTTTCGTCATTGTCGTCATCGTTGAAAGCAGGTTCTTCTTCTTCTTTGACCACAACCGTGGCCCCATCGGTGCCCCCCTAAAAAAATTCAAAAAGAATAGGGGACACACCACATCGCGTGTCCCGTACGTATCCCTGCCGTGTCACCGACGTGTCCCTGTATCCCATACGGCGGTACGGCGGCCGGATACCCAACTCTGATACCATGTGACATTGCAAAAGATAGAAGAGAGACAATGTAACATAACAATCTTATTGCATTAGAAAAGCTTGAGAGATTACAAGACTAATGAAGGGGTTATTAGGGTTAATAACCCTAACAAAACCCTAATAACATAAAAGGATTAAACTGCCCTGAACATAAAAGATAAATAACAATTAATTGAAACCCTAACAATTTAACTGAAACCCTAACAATTAACTAAAACCCTAAATTATACTTCACAAGAATCCTAGAAGAATCCCCCTTTTGTTTTCCTAAAGGACTACCTCCAGTGACTTTTACTCATTTCATAAAGAAAACAACTTAATCCTCCATTAGGTATATTTGATTTCGTTGCCAAGTTTTACTGTAATGGAGAAAAATAGAGCTAATGGTTGATCCTCCAACTGAATGCTATTCGGCAATAGATCAGTTGGCGTTGCTCATCACCTTCAAAATATATGGAACACAAAAATGCTGAACTTAGAACATCTGCTTACTTAAAGAAACTATCTCAGTATCATCAAGGAATTGTAATTTAAAGAAGGAGATAAACTAAATCCCTGAAATAAGAACTTTAGTAAGCTATGTCACTGCCTCACTGGTGATCAAAAGAAGCTGTTCAGCTCAATTGTTCCCTTTTCAATATTGGCATAAGACCTTCCGGCAGAAAAGGCTTTCTAGCTGCCCAGGTAACCATATTCATATTCCAGAAGGGGTTTGCATTAGCAAACAACATTGTGGTGATGATATAACTGCTTCATATACTGTTATAAGGCATTAATGATCACGTGTCAATATGCTGTTTCGTTTTGAAGCAGAGTAACCCCAAATGAGAAATTTTGTACCAAATATTAGCTGTATTATTCCTATGGTACATCCAAGTACATCTAGTGTTATCTTATCTTATGACTTAAGTTGTATTATTGATCTTGGAATTGCCCACTAAAGATATTGAAAGTTTTTATGGTAGTTCAGGAATCCTAAAAATACCAGAAATCTGAATCATCAACGGTAACTATTTCTACGTAGTTTTGTCGCGGTCTCTTCATGTTATGGTTTTCGTTGCCTCAATAGGTTTTTAACTGGCTTGGACACCTGCATAGAGTAGTGATTTGTTAGATCTTAACCACTTATTTTGTGACCTTAGAAGGCTCCGCGTTTTGTGGATACATTGATGTTGACTCACCTTACAACGAATTCTAATGAATTCGTCAGTTGGAGAAGTGAATGTGATGGAATTTTTTTTGATCCATGAATGTGATGGAATTGATTCAGGTTTTTCCTCCATTTTCCAGCTAGGAACTTGTGTATAATTTTCTCCAATAATTCTACCACCACATACCCACAAACACCAACAAGACACGTGCCATGTGAGTGTGTGGTTGTAGAATATTGTTATTTTCTCTTAATGTCAGGTATCAAGTCTGAGGAGATGCTTAGAGAGAGAACGGTAAGTTAGTTTGATCATAGCTTTTAGGTGAATGAGTCATCTATGCGGTTCTAAGCATGAACAAAAGCGCATGTATTGCCAGGAAGGTGACGTGCTTGGTTTCTTTTAGAAAGAGATTGAAGACGTCCAAGCTTTCTTTTGTGAAGATTTCAGATACAGCATTTCTGTCGGCGTATTAGGAGGTGATTGTCCATGTAATGGTAATCATTTTTTATTTTTTTTAAAAAATATAAAATTGTAATCATTGGGTCACAGGGTCAGCATTTTAATCCTTCTTAGAGCAACCCAACAATGAGTTGGTAAATTAGGCAGTGTACAGTGCATATATCTATTATAACTTGATATTTTTTCTATCAATACTCCAACAACACTCCCTATTACCCTCCCTATTTTTAATAAAATATAATATAT